>PVJX010004639.1:0-92750 GCA_004027295.1 Dolichotis patagonum
ACACTGAAGATGACAAGATTCACTAAGATACCCACTCTGGTTTGATTATTACTTGCTTTTGAAGTCTTATAATGTCTCTAATGCTTTGTTTTTATTAATGTTGTTATATACTGCTGAGACACCATGGTAACCGTTGTAGATCACCTTGTATTGCAGTTTTATGTGACTTTTCTGCCTCATGCTTTTCTAGGAATTGTTTTGTTTTATCTTGCTTTGTTTTGTTTTTCCTGCTAACACAGAAATGATAGATACACATGTAGAGACTCATGCATGTGTAGAGCTTATAAACAGTTCACGAGAACCAACTATATAACACATGTTGAAATAAACAACTACTTTGAAGAAAAAGAGACACTACAATACCCAGTGCTGATTCCATAATGTCAAGATGTGAAGTCCAGCAAAACTATCACTTTTTGTTCAAAGTGCTCTTAGCTTGCTTTGCCTTGTCTAAGTTCAAC
The DNA here is from genome assembly GCA_004027295.1 of Dolichotis patagonum. Classification (NCBI taxonomy): domain Eukaryota; kingdom Metazoa; phylum Chordata; class Mammalia; order Rodentia; family Caviidae; genus Dolichotis; species Dolichotis patagonum. The sequence goes on from PVJX010004639.1 coordinate 462, forward strand.
ACACATTAAGGTAGGGACAGCTGTTTTGAGGAGAATGAGAGACACTATGACAGCCATTCATGGCTTCCCTAATGTCTGGTCTTGATGACCTGTAATGCCTTCCTTGTCCGGCTCAGATCAATTCCATACTAGGTTGTTTCATGTGAAATCCCTATATGTGACAATATGGACAACTATTTGGAAGAAAACAAGAGTCAATATGATAGAGAATGAATATTTCCAATTGTCTAGCTTTGAAATTTATGTCTTACATTGCTTACTTGTGATCCGCTTTGCTCTGTTTTGTTATGTTTAATTTTACCCTATTGATATAATTGCATGTATATTTGAGTGGGTAAGATGGATGACCATATTGTTGTTTTTGTCAGATCGTGGAGCAGAACTGTTAACAGTCTCACTGTTTGAATGTCTACTTTATAAGTTTTAACTTTGTAATTTGAACAACTATTTCAAAGAAGTCAGTATGTAATTAGTCAAGTAATAATTTCTTAGGTTTTATTGTTTTTGTACTTTTCCTTTTTTCCTTGGAATACTGTATTGTCGCTACCTTTTATTCTGTTTTATTTTGTTTTGTTTTTTTTCCTGTTTAAATAAAAAAAAATAACTGATTTCACTAACCCTCAAACTCTAATGAAATTGAAAAGGAAGCAATATTCCTAAATTCTTGAAGACATTGATATAGGCAAAGACTTTATGAACAAAACCTCAATCACACAAGGAATATTGTAAAGAATCATCAACTGAGATCTCACCTTTTTTTTTTTTTTTTTTTGGTTTGTTGGTACTGAGGATCAAACTCATGACCTCATGCTGGCCAGGTAGGCACTTAAGCCACTGAGCTAAATTCCTGGCTTGACATCTTACCTTATTAAAAAGCTTTTACACAGCAAAAGAAACCATCAACAGAATGAAGAAACAACCCACCATGTGGGAAAAATTTTTGCCAGCTGTTCCTCAGACAAAGGATTAATATCTAAAATATATAAAGAATTTAAAAAATCAGATCCTCCCCAAATTTAAAGACCCAATCCAAAAATAGGCATCTGAAGTGAATAGACACTTCTTAGGTGAAGCAGAAATGGTGAATAAATATATCAAACAAATTTCAACATCACTCATCATTCAAGAGATGCAAATTAAAACAACACAGATTCTGTTTCACTCTAGAAAGAAAGGCCACTATCAAGAAATCAACCAATAACAAACGCTGTCCATCCAGGCTCTGGGGAGAAAGGTGCCCTTCTCCCCTCTTGGCAGGAGTGTAGATTACTGCAATCAGTGTGGAAATTCCTCAAAAAACTAGAGGTTCCATTCCACCCAGATATTCCCGAAAGAATTAAAAGCGTCATACAACAGCAATATGTGCACGCTCATGATTATAGCAGCACAGTTTGTAATAGCCAAATCTTGGAAACAGCACAAACAAAAAATTGACACTGCTTTAAAATACAGAGCTCAGTGAAAACACACAGTGTAGAAGTGTTTATAGCATATTCACTGTTGTATAAAACATTTATCGATAGTACTATGCTTTTGTTCATTTTTTGGAGACGCGGTCTCACTAAAAAGCCCAGGGTGGCCTGTAACTTGTGATTAACCTCTTGCCTCAACCTCCCGAGAGCTGGTTTACAGGGATGCACTCCCTCCCTTGTTCCCCAGCCTTTTTCATTTTTGTAGACAGTGTCTCATTAAGTCACTTAATTGTCTAGAGTGAGTTTAAATTTGCCATTCTGTTGCTGAAGTGGGTTTGTGAACAATATAGGAATCCAAGCAGCCTAACTGATAAATTTGGGATTTAATTAGCTGAGCTCAATGACCACTCCCATAGAGACCCCTGTTTCAGAGTCCCACTGAGTGGCACTGAAAAGCTTTGAAAACAGAGAACCACAAAAAGACATCCTGTTGGAAACAATTTAGCTAGAATCTTACATTAATTTTTGGTTGACACGTGTATCCTGCTTCTTTGTTGAGCAGGTTAATTTTTCTCCTGTGGGTGCAGCTCATTCTGCTTTTCTCATGGGACTGTACTCAGTAATTTTCCATTCTCCTGAGTCAAATACAGGACACTAGTTAAATGCAGGGCTCAAGATGGCATCAGTTATGCCAAGCTACAACACTGCCTCTGTCTGCAAGACTGGGATTAGAGCCGTGGGCCCCAGGCCTTTCCTACCTTGTGCATAGGTGAGTGATTCTGGGGGCCAAACCCAGGGTTTTAGGATAGAGCTCCACCACTGAGCTACACTCAGCCCATACCAGCCTTTTAATCAACTGAGTTAACACAAGTGAAAGCACCTTTCAGTCTTTATAATCAAAACCAACTCATTTCCAGGGAGAGTCACTTTCCCTGGTTCTAAAGTACTTGCCCTTCCTCATTAAGTTTTAGTCTCACATTGCTTTTGTCTTCGTTCCTTCGCAAGACAGAGCCTCACTCTGTAGCTAGACTGGCCTCACACTCGAGCTTGAGATCCTCCAGCTTCAGCAGTCCACATACTGGGACTGTAGATCTGTGCTATCACATCCACTGCCACATTGCTTCTCTTTCAGTTGCTGAAATATGCCAACATTTTCCCTAAAGCAGGGCATTTGCACGTGCTCTTCCCTCTGCCTTGGTTGACCTGGTCTAGGCTCTTTTTATAGGCTGGCATTTTCAACCTTGGTTCTGATATTGAGATAGGAGAGTAGGGGGTGCCAAAGCTGGCCAGGGTAGTAGGCATGACCTGATAATTACAAGATCCCGCAACACACGTGTAGAACAGTTCCCAAAGCGCTGCATGTGGACTTCTCCCCAGAACTCATGCCGATTTCCCATTGTACGGCCAAACACAACTTCAGCCTGGGGCATGGGCAATCCCGGCACCGCCTCTCAGGACCCGGATGTACATTTTCCCCATGGTTTCCTCCAGATTTAGACAGTATAAAAGAGGTGTAGCCTTGAGGTACTATCTTAGCTTTCCATAATAGTTCACGCTGTGTTTTCCAGATATAGCATGTACTTTTACCTTTTCTCTTACCCTCTCTCTTTATTCAGCCCAAGCTCATACTGCAGAGCCAGTTTCTCTCACACATTGCATTTTTACTTTCTCAAATAAACTTTGCCACTACTTTTTGCTTGTTTCGTTCAGTTCTTTATTCCAGACAGGAAGAACCTGGAACCTAACTCCAGAAGGAGAGGAGAGCAACCCTGACTCATTAATGTTTAGTTTGAGAGCCACTTTTTTTTTTTTAAATCAACAATCTACCTGAAAACAATGTCATCTCTTTAAAGGGTCCAGCCCAGATCAACCTACAGAAAAATTGCTAAGTAAATGCCTCTGCCTCACTAGCCAGGGAGAGTGGGATTTATACGTTTGACTACCCGGTATCTAACTCAGTATCTTTCCTACAAGGTCTTTGTCAAAATGTCCGGATTTACTTTTTGAATGACACCAGCCACTATTTGTGATTACAATGCTTGTGTATTTTCTAAGATGTGTATTGTCTCTCTACACCCCCAGGGTAACAATACTCATGAAAGCAGGGACCATATCTTAATTTTAACTCCATCTTCAGCAACCCAAATAATAAACATTGTGTGCTGTGTCTATTTGGTAATAGGGATTGATCCCAGAGCCTCTTGCATGCTAGGCAAGCACTTCGCCACCGAGCTATATACTCTCAACCCCAAAGCTATAAAAATTTGTTGAATGAATTCATGCAGCACAGAACTGTGGACCAGACACTATTCTATGGACTTCGCAAACAATAGCACACTCAGTGAAAGAGGTAGGTACTATTACCCATTTTACAGTCGATTAAATGAAGGCACACAGCAACTGAGAAACATGCCTAATGGGCACAACTGATTACCAGAGAGAAAGTGGCTAATCATAACGTGAGGCTATTCTGTATACAAACTGGTGGAAGGATGAAATTGAATGCAAGGATGGAAGTGTATTCTCAGACCTCACGCAAGGGGGCGCTCTCTACAAGGTCTTGACGCCGGTCACTCCAGGCGCGCACTTCCTTTGCGTCTCGGGCTCGCGCGCGCTGCCGCGGCACCGGAAGTGACTGAGCTTGCAAGTTCCCCCGGTCTCTTCAGGGGAAACTGAGGCCGGCCTGTTCGGAAGAGACGGCGCGAGCAGTCAGCCAGGTAGGCCGGCCCGAGTCCGCAACGCGGAACTCGGCCGCGAAGAGCTCTCGCGTCTGGAAACCGCCAGGCCGATGCAGGGGGATGTGGCCCCCCACGGCTTGCTGGGCTCGCAGGTGAGAGCGCCGCCTCCCCTGTGCGTGACAGGCGCTGCACCCAATGGGAGCCTTTGCTGGCCCGCTTCCGTGCCAACTGGACTCACTGATTGGCTACGGTGGGACGGGCCGCCGGGGGCGAAACCCCTCCTCCCAGACTGGGCTCGGGGGCGCCCCAGGGGAGGGCGGTTGCCTAGCAACGGGGCGGTGGCTCGGCGGGTAGCCGGCCTAGCAAGCTCGAGAAGCCGCGAGGCCGCAGCCCACCCACTCTGGGCTCTGGAGAGGTGCAAACCCCATTCCTTGAGCCCACCCTGGGGCTCCAGGAAGCCGCCTGGATCGCCAAGGAAAACGCAGGCTCAGCTGTGGGGGGCCTCGAGCAGGCCTTGGCCCCTCTTCCTGACCCAAGGAAAGGCCCAGCGCCTCCCCCTCACCCCATCTTTGTGCAGGGCGCCGGCGGCCATTGTGTCCGGGCGGGGAATGGAAGACTTGGCAATTTCCCACCACCACGTCCAGGGTCTTTGGGGAATTCAAAGAAAACCAGGGGCGTTTGTAGGGGGTCCCCGGCCTTCAGCCTCCCGCGAAGGCCTCGGGGCGGACTTTCCGAGGTCAAGTCACAGATCTGAGGCAGTCTCCCCTTCCCTGTGTCCCTCCTTGAAATCTTGAGATCCACTGAGAAGTCCCTTCGAGGTTTTCGGAAGCCTCACCCAGGGCTGACACTTAAATAGGAAAAAAAAAAAAAAAAAAAACCAACCCTGCACTAAAGCCACATCAGCCACCTCCAGGAGAGTTCTCCTTGGCTCCCAGTAGGAGGCGGAGAGCCAAGGGGCGTGCGAGAGCGAGGGGGCTGGGCTCCCGAGTGGCTGGAGGCCGCTGCTGCAGCGCGGAGAGGCTGTCCTCGATCCGGCGATGGAGGAAGCGAGCAAGGGGGCAGGTTCCTGAGCTTCGCAATTCCTGTATCGCCTCTGGGCTCCCAGCCTACCGGGTCGCATGATCCCTCCGGCTGGAGCTGGTTTTCTTGCCAGCCGCCACGAGGCCGGCTGAGTTACCGGCTAGCCGGCCGCCACCTCCTCTCCCGACTTATGATACAAAAGATCTTCCGGGGGCTGCACCTGCCTGCTGTCGCCTAAGACGGATTTGAATGTAGGTGGTGTGGGGGCGGGGGGAGAGGGGGACTCCCCTTGGTGGTGACTTTCCGAGGAAGGCATTTTTGGAGAAAAAGGGGTGATTGTGGTAAAAGAGGCTGAGATGATTCAGAGCCCACTTGTCCTTTCAGTTTGACTTCATTGAAGTCTCTTGGAACCTGGACCCAGACCATCCTAAGCACCACAAAGAAACCGGTTGTGGTACCTGGAGGGGAAATGGGATGTTGTAGGGTAATTGTCATGCATATTAATTTCTTTTTCTCCTGAAGCTCTTTCTCTCTCTTCAGAACCTTATTTTGGCTTTGGATCTTAGAAGAGAATCACTAAGCTGGGACCAGACTCAGTGAGTGAGCAGGTGTTTTGGACAATGGACTGGTTGAATCCATCTCTATTATAAAAATGTCTCAGAGCAACTGGGAGCTGGTGGTTGACTTTCTCTCCTACAAGCTTTCCCAGAAAGGATACAGCTGGAGTCAGTTTAGTGATGGGGGAGAGAACAGGACTGAAGGCCCAGAAGGGACTGAATCAGAGATGGAGACCCCCAGTGCCATCAATGGCAACCCATCCTGGCACCTGACGGATAGCCCCACGGTGAATGGGGCCACTGGCCACAGCAGCAGTTTGGATGCCCGGGAGGTGATCCCCATGGCAGCAGTGAAGCAAGCTCTTAGGGAGGCTGGCGACGAGTTTGAACTGCGGTACCGGCGAGCATTCAGCGACCTAACATCTCAGCTCCACATCACCCCGGGGACAGCATATCAGAGCTTTGAACAGGTAGTGAATGAACTCTTCCGGGATGGGGTAAACTGGGGTCGCATTGTGGCCTTTTTCTCCTTCGGCGGGGCATTGTGCGTGGAGAGCGTAGACAAGGAGATGCAGATATTGGTGAGGCGGATCGCAACTTGGATGGCTACTTACCTGAATGACCACCTAGAACCTTGGATCCAGGACAACGGCGGCTGGGTAAGAACCACACCCCTTATGTGTCCTTTTCTTTACTATCCCCACCAGCCCTCCCCCTGTGTCTCTTTCTGTGATAGGAATGTTGATTGTTAAGGCACCACAAGAGGTCTTTGGAAATAAGGATGAGCCAGTTCTTGATGGATTCGTCTCTTTGCATTCTGATCAGTTTCCTTACCCCTCTCCAGTGTTAGAGTTTCCCAGCAAAGAAAACCATAGCCTGTCTGTTCATTTGACTCAAAACCTTTGAGAATAGGAAGGTGGCCCAGTGCTTCCCTCACTCTGGCATGGTGGTCGTCACCATGTGGAGTGATGATGCACATAATACCTGGAGAAGCAGATGACCCACAAGCCCCTTCATCTTTCTCCTGCAGGGGTGTCAATCTTATCGTGGCTTCCCTCCCCCAAAGCAAGTTTCCTTTATATCTGTGTGCATAGGACTCCTCTCAGACCATTTGGGTAGGCAGGAGTTCCCACTGGCTTGGATGGCTGAGGATTGACTGATTTTAGGGTAGCATAGGTTATGCCAATTGTGTTTGTGCTATTTCTGCCAAGTTCATCTTCCCCAAAATGTGTAACTTTCTGCATGCCTGGTGTATTTTTGGAACTCTTGCTGTGTCACATTAAGTGGCCGGACTTTGCACCTCACTGCCTAGGGTAAGTTGGGGAGGCCCAGCTGCTCTGCCTGATAACTTTCTGACCAGGAACTAGGGGGGGCCTCTTCACTATTCACTGTTTGCTGTCAAAGCAAGAACCCCATCTGTAGGGCTTTCTGTAGAACGTTAAGATTTGGTGACAGACTGGATGCAGGTGTAAGTCCTGGACCTGTCACTTAATTAGTGTGACCTTGAACAGACTGGCTTACTTTCTTGAACCTTAGTTTCTTCCACTAAAAATTGTGACAACTGCTCCTTGCCTTGAAGAGTATTTTGGAGTATTGTGAATCTTAGATAAGGTGATCACTGTAACTGATACCAGAAAGCTCCTTTTCCGTGGAGGGAGAAACTTGCTCACCTCTTGTCAAGATGAGCTGGAGGTGAGAGCTTTGTTATCAGTGCTAACTGTAGGTAATTTTTACCCTTCTTTAGTGAACTCTGTTCTACTTCCTTGGCGTATCTCTCTGCCTAGGGGGGGTATATGTCTTACGAGAGGTATTCTGTCCCTTCAGAATAAGCAGATGACCTACAGGCTATGGGAAATAAGTCATCCATTGCAGGAGCTGTGGTGGGAAAGGCCATGCACCATGGACACAGGAATGTCAAGAATGCAGTTGTCCATAGGTTGGGCCTAGGGTGTGGCAGGCACCTCACTTTACCACTGAGCCTGGGACCTCTTGGGTTTGTCCTGGAACCCAAATGTCTAGGTTCCCATTTCTTTGAAGCTTTATCAGCTCTTCCCTTCTATCACTTTCTGTAAAATGCAAGGAAGTCATCAGTAGAGGTCGTATGACTTGGTCAGAATTGGGGGAGACAAAGATGGGCTGTCTTGAGCTAAAGATGACCAGCCTTGAAAGCCATTCTATAAATGAACTCCTTGGGGGGTAGAGGAGATAAATGATTAATTAGTTCCTGTTGGTTTGTGTGATGACCTGTTCTTTTCCCTCCTGCTTCGATTCTTACTGGGGGCAAATATTTGTTCAGCTGATTACAGAAGGAACAAGGTTTCAGCACTGTAGTCACCTTCTCTGAAGCATCTTCAAGTAGGGACTTGGACCTTTTGCCCAAGTGGTCCTAATTTGCCTTTGGCCAGTGGTCCTAAAACCAGGTAAGTTGTTGCCAGCTGTAAACAAATGGCAGCCTGTTCTGCTAGCCAGCCTCTGTAGAGGGGTACCCTGACCAGAGGATTGCCTGGTGCCTGGTGTTACTTAAGAAAGGACTTAGACACAGCAGCTCTGGGCAAGTTCATTAGGTCTTCACTAGATGAAATTACATCTTCCATCTCTTTGCTCAAGAATTATCAGAGCCCGTTGGACAACATACCACATGTTACTTCCTCTTGGTGAACAGAGGGGATGTGTACCGAAGAGCCAGTTATGTCAGAACCATTTCTAGACATGCATTCTTCCCCTGTGGCCAGGGAGTAAGGAACATTTGACTCAGAATCCTTTGAGCCTGGGGTACCCACCCACTTCCTTGTTAGGAGTGGCCTGTTCTGAGCTGTGTGGGCTGGCTGTTGCAGCGACATCTCATAATTGTCCTGTAGGCTGGAGCTGTGAGATCCTTGAGTATAGGAGTTAAGCCAGTCTACCCCCAAATATGCTGTAAAGTTAGCAATCCTACAGGAAAAGGGAAGGACATTAGCCTTTATTGAGTGTCAATGTATTTGGCATGGTGTTAGGTCCTTTTCTTGTGTAACCAGTATATTGAACACCTACAATACAGCAGACATAGTATCTTTCATCATGGAAATGATAGCTCTTTCATGTATTCCACACATGAAGCCCCTGGTGGCAAAGTGACTGACCTCTGTTGTGTCAGCCAGTTAAGTGTCCAAGTGAGAATGTACACAAAGCTTGGCTTAACTCTGAATCCTAAACACTTTCCATCCATATTAGTTTGCCCAGGGAGTAATAAACCCAAACAAACTGGTGTAGAAAGCCAGAGGTGCTGTTGGACCAAGCACAAAGCTATAAAGATGCTTTCATTGAGCTGTGGTTTCGACATCATTCATGTAGTGGTAAGAAAGACAGTACCTTTGTCAGCAGCAGGTTTCCAATGGTGTGAATGGCCTCAATATCTAGTACTATTAAAAGTCAGATGTAGTAGTTGGCAAGTGGGCTTTTGGGTTTTGCCCTGACGGGGCTTCTTGTTGAGTTTTTGCTAAACCTTTAGGCTAGGGATGTAGCTCAGAGGCAGAGTGCTTGCCTACCCATGTGAAGTCCTGGGTTCAGTCCTTAAGAAAACTCCTTTGCAAAAGCCAAAAACCTCAGTCCTTGCCAAACAGGTGACACTGGCGTGCGTGCAGGGAGGTACCCTGTCCCAGGTAACGCTGTTTAATTGTAGTGTGATACTCCAAGGTCTGGATTTCCAGCTTAGTCACCTGGCAAAATGCTGAACCTGTTTGTCTCATCCATTTGTCTCTCCCATCTGTAAAATGGAATAATGATAGCTAGCTGTCATAGCTTGACTCTAGTAAAGGATCTAGAATAAAAGCCCTTCCCTTACCTTAATTGTAGGGTGGAAGCACTTCTTTTTAATGAATGGGCTTCCTCCATCAGGGAACTGAACCTTGCCTCCTGGGGTTAGTCCTTAAGAAACAAAGCCAGTTCCTGAAAGACTCACTAAAGAATTGTATTGAGCTTTCCAGTGGGAATGTGAGTGAGGACACAGGTGGATCAGTCCACTTTGGGATAGCTGTCTGTGGAGGAACCCTTTAGGCTGATGAAAACACCATTTTTGAGAGCTATGAACAGGGTGAGTGAGAAGAAAATGTAAGTTGGCCTTTGGAAGGCTGCATGGCTCTGGTCTCCCAGTCTCTGAGGTTCTCTTGCCTGTTCTGTCTTCTTTGGCATGGCTTAGTTGAGATACTTCTGCATCCTTTGCAAATGTTGGCAATTCTGTGGTTTTATTGGGGCAATCCCATTAGAAACCCCAAATGGAAATTTTTAGTAGCCTTGTTCAGTTCTCAAAATGAAGTAGAATTATTTCAGGGGTTCCCCCTTGGAACACCCACTTGTTCTGGGTGTACATTTTAAGCTGCTCTTAAAAACTCTTGCCATCACAGGGTTTTCCAGGCGTCTTAGGAATAATTTCCCCAGTAGACCCATGGAGCCCTTCACTTAGTTAATTTTCTGTTAGAAAATTACCCAGGTAATTTTTAGGGGACCACAATAGAACCCGAAGGGTTTTCTTGACTTTCTTGTGGGCGGTTACCAGATAGATATGTTTGGGCCTGAGGAAGCAGCAGTCTGCTGACTGTCCCTGCTGTAGGCACCTGTCCTAAGGCTGGTGGCTTGAGCGTCCTAACTAACCTCCCCGGTTTTTCCAGTGCCCTCAGCCTTCTCTCCTGAGACTTTCTTATAGAAGTTGTGGTTTCATCTGGGTTTAGCTTGGATAGATTTAGAGATAAGTCGCACTGAGCTCTTCTTCTACAGAAACAGAATCTACTACCTTGATTTATTAGGAACTCAGCCTTGAACCCCAACCTCCAACCCAAGCCCATAGTGTCCTAAGGAGTCACCCTGTTTTCTTTGAAGGAGTCATTTTGTCCTGGGTCCTTTGTCTCTTCTATCCCTGCAGCCTACTGTCTATCTTCCCCATTCCCAATTGGCAGACCTGAGTCAGACAGTCCCAATGGGGTATTTCTGTTTAGCCTGGGAAAGAGAAGACCCAGGAGAATATGTTACCAGCTTACTCAGCCTTGCTCTGTTTCACTGGTTTGCAGTGAACTTTGGACTGAAGAGAAGAAGAATCTAACAGTAGTAGAGTTAAGTTGGTGTAGAGAAGGTATTTCTAGCAAATAAGCTGTGTCGCAGAATTAGGAGCTTCCTGAGGGTGAAGCACCCATCTTGCCCACGCTTATTTCCCTCACCACTGACCACAGGTCTGGGAAATGCTAGATTTTTGAAGAAACAAGACATTAGCAAACCAGAATAATCATTACGGAAGTAGATCTTTACCCATTCATTCATTCATTCATTCAGTGTTTATTGAATTCCTACTGTGTGCCAGGCTGATCTAGGTACTTAGAATGCAGCAGTGAGCAACAGCTTAGTTTCTGTCCTCATGGAGCTCACATTCTCATAGGAGTGCCAGACGGAAAATACATAATTGTGCAGTGACATTTAGTAGTGCCATAAGATTATATGACCTGGTGACACTTGAAGCCATCTGGTGACACTTGAAGCCATCTCAGTTCATTTTAAGTACACTGTGATGTTCATACAATAAAACTTAAATCTAAATTTATAGAAGGACTAGAATGGAGGAATTATAATTGGGTAGAAATTGTCTTGTTAGCTGGGCATGGTGATGCAGGTCTGCAATCCCAGAAGTTGGGAGGCTGAGGCAGGAGGATCATCACAAGTTCAAGGCCAGTCTGGGCTACACATAGTGAGTTCAAGATCAGCCTGAACTATGGACCAAGATCCTGTCTCAAAAAAACAAAACTAAAAAGATTATCTTGTTATACAGATAAAGTGTTTCAGGTAAAATGTCTGAGGCAGCCTTCTGTCTGATAACAAATACTTTCCTTTAAATTTCTTTTGCAGAAAGACAGCTTTTAAGAATTACTTCTATGTCTGCAGTTTCTCAGAATAACCAGATCAAAAATGTGCCAAAAGAAGTGTATTTCTGGAATGGCGTATTCTGATTTCTCACAGTCAGTCATATTTTGGGGTGGTGTATCCTGAGCACCCATAAAGGTGTTGCCCAAAAGAGTTATTTGAGCCAAGACTCAAAGGGGTAGAGATAGTGGATGATGTTGGTCCCTCTGAAGGAGGTGTTTCAGGCAGAGGGGGTGGGCTCGGGGGAATGAGTGTGCCATTTTCAGGGATGAGTAGAAGTCAGTGTGATTGGAGAAGAAACAGCAAAGGCAGAATGGTGGGGTGCAAGGGCAGAGGATGGTTGTGTTGGGGAAGGGAGAGATAGCTGGAAGCCAGAACAGGTAGTGCAGTACAAGCCATGATGAAGCTTTGGCTTCGGAATACGGAAGAGACCAAGGAAAAGTTTAGAGCATGGGAAGTAATGCTCTGAATTCTGCAAATGATGCAGCAGGGAATCCAGTGAAGAGGCTGGTGCAAATGCCAGATAAAAGAGCTCAGTGGTTTAGAGGTAGAGGTAGAGGTAGTGAGAGGGCCCTGGGGAATAAGACCAGGCCTAAACATTGTGTATCGATGGCTCTGTCCCGCCACCTTGAAGGCCGTGTTTTTCAGTTACATGAAGGCCCTAGAACCCAGGCTAAATCAGCTAACTATTCTTCAGGAATAGTTCTCTCCATATGTGGTATCTTGATGAATGATCCTCTTCCATGCTAGCAGTGTTTCTGTCTAAATCACTGCAGCTCGTCTGGGTTCAGATCCAAGCCCACTCAAGTCCATCTGTGTGACCTTGACAAGCTCCTTTGATCTCCCTGAACATTGGGACAAACAATATCTGCTTCTCACTGTGGCGATTTAGATGCAGTGAGTGAGGCAGTGAAGCAGGCCTGAGATATGTAGGGTGCCATGTTGGTGTCATCATGTTTATTGTCTCTGCTGTAAAACTCATGTAGATACCGCGTCAGAGTGTCTTGAACATCTTTTCTCCTCTTTTTTTCCTCCTTCATAGCACTCCCTGCCACATCCTCAGGGCAAGCTTGCTCTTAGCACCTTCCTGTCGTGGTCAGAGCTTCCTGGTGTTTGTTTGCCCAGGTGGTCCAAGCACTCTCTGGTCTTGGTTCTGCCCTCGCTCTGCTCCTAATGGCATCCACATCACCTCAGTCCCCAGCCCCAGTGTCCCCTTCTGCGGGTTGGAGGTACGCAGCTAAGGAATCCTGGTCCTCACTGGCCATTGGCCTTGTGGCAAAGGCTACCATTGTGGATATTTCATACTAGTGATGCTTTAGGATGGCTTTTTCCTGTTGACTAACCCCAGGGTTAATGTAGGGAAGTTTGTCACTGACCCCACAAGAACAGTATGTCACATTTGTGTAGCCTGTACTTGTGTATCCATCTTACAGTTTTTTGTTTTTGTTTTGGAGGCAGGGTCTCACTAGGTAGTTCAGGCTGTCCTTGAACTCACAGTGATCCTCCTGCCTCAGCCTCCACTCCTGGCCCACCTTGCATTTTTAACCCCATAGCCATCCTGGAGTGAGTCAGAGGATGTCCTCCCTGCTTGACAGGAGGGAGGGCAGATTTGAGAGATGAAGTGACCTCACTGCTCACGTCCTGGGTGATGTGCGCAAGTCTTTTAACTCATGATGGCTGTACTAGGAGCACGTAGCTCTGAAGACTGAGTGAGCTGATTGATGGGCTTGGCATGCACAACAGTGACTGTTAATGTCAGCAGCAGCAGCAGCAGCACCATGGGGCTCCTTCAATCATCTGCCCTCTGTTTCTTACATACTGAATTTTGCAAAGAGTATTTTTTGTAGAAAAAAACTGCTTTGGGACCTTCTGCTACTTGGTTTCCTCCCTGATGAGACTCTCAGACCAGGCCTGCAGCGAGCTCCAAGCTGAGGCTTTGGGCAGACTCCAGAGCACCCCTCGGAACTAGAGGTTTTTCTGTTGCTCTTCAGGAAATGCCATTGCAATGACTTCTATGGACTGCTTCCTGTCCCAGCCCAGCAGGCAGATTCCTGCCGGCAAGATGTGGAAACTGGAAAGTAACGTCCCTAGAGCCCCCCACCCTGCTTTTTTTGGCCCTGGCCCTCCCTTTCCTCTTGTCACTTACTTTTTTTTTTTTCATTCCCACCCTTTTCCCCCTTTACTTAATTCTATCCTCTAGCCTGTGACACTCCTTTTAAGATTTACAAAATGTTCTGTTTAGTTCTGCCATACCATTCCCCCACCCTGTGCTAGGTGGGGAGGGAAATCAGGCAGCACTCCGTGGTCTCTTTCCTTGGCTCTGTCAGTCAGTAGCAGTTTCAGTCATGGACTACCCCTAGAGCGGCATTAAACCTGTCACTTGGAGTGCCCTGTGTCATCCATTACCCAGGTTCAGAGTTTCCCGAGGGGTTCCCACCCCACCCCTGCACAGACCAAGATTCCTAAGGGAGATTGCTGGGGTTTGGCACATACAAATCCTGCCTCTTGGAAACTGATGGTGGGGTGGAGTGAAACCGAGCCGGCCACCCCTCCCCCAGTCACCTTTCAGGAGGAAGCTAGGAGGTTGAAAACCTTGTTGGACAATCATCTGAGGAATGAGAGCTGGCCTGGGAGGGGATTGGAATGCACTCAACTATGCCTCAGATCCTTTGTTCCACTCTTGAAAGGGAAACATTCCCCTCCCTCCTTCCTGGCCACACACACGTGCCTTTGTTCCCCGAGTCAGAGTCAGGCAGGGCCGGGAACACAGTGTCCCTTCCAAGGAGCCTGACTGCCTCCCTAGGGGCTGGCTCCTGGTCAGTGGGACTGGGATTTTTGCCCAGGAGCCTCCAGTCTCCTGTCCCTTCCACAGAAGAGGCTCAGAGGCTGAAAACGTGCCTATAAACAGCTGCCCAGGCCCTTCTCTGGAATTATTCCACGGGATGCCCTTGTCCCAGGATTAAACAGTCCCTCCCTCTTATTCCGCTTGGTGATTAATATTATTGTTAAAATTGCTATTAATAGCACCTAACATTTATTGAATGCTTACTGTGTGCCAGGCATTGTTCAGAGTGTCCTGTGAGTATTAATTGATTACATTTTCACAGCAGCACTCTGAAGTAGGTACTGTTACCACCTCCTTTTCACAAATGAGGAAACTTGTGGTAGACAGGTTAAGTACCTCATGCAAGGTAGCACAATTAGTGAGTGGCCAAGCCGGGGAGGGTAACTCCCAGGCCTCTACTTTTAAACACTGCATTGCATTTCACCTACCATTTCACTAGTGTCTACCTGATAGTCTGCATTTATCCAGTGCTTGTTTATCCTGGCTTCTGTTGATGTCATCTCTGTTACTGTCCCAACAACTCTGTCATTGTAGGACACTGAGGTTTGGGAGGGCTTGTAGTTAGCAAGAAATTGAGATTTGAAACCAGGTTTGTCTTATTCTAAAACCTGTGCTCTTTGTCTCTAGAAATCCTTAAACATCCTGCCAGGTAGATAGTAGCTTCATTTTGTGGTGGAGAAAACTGAGACTCAAAGAGGAATGATATGCCCAGGTCCTTGCAGGCTGTGAGTACTGGAAAGAGCTGGGTTTCAAACTTGAAATGTTTGTCTTTAGAACACTCTGCTGCCTTAGTTGGCTGTAGTGTAGTGACAATTTCTGTCATGTGAGTGGTACTGCTTATAATTTACCAGGCTCCTTTATAGCCATTTCCCAACAGGGTACATGAGGTGGGTATGTTTGCCCCATTTCTAGAGAGGAAATCAAGAGGAGGAGGGGTTGTCCCGCAGTAAATGGCAATGTCAGAGCCTGTGTTCTGGTTTTTAACCCATTGTTGCCATTGCTGCTTGCCTTTTCTAAGGCTACATTCTTTACTGTCCTGGTAGTGTTGTGTAGTGTTCTGTTCTGTTTTGTTTTGTTTTGTTTTGTAGATGGTGAATGCCTTAGATGTGCTAAGAGGTGGGGGTGCTGTGGGTATGTGACGAGTGGAACTGGGTGCCGTTTCTCAATAATGTGGGTCAGGGCTCCACCACACCTTGGGCCTGGCTAGTGTCCCTCTACCACCACCCATCCATGCCCTCAGCCTCTAGACACACCTGACAGGGTACATTATAGTTAGTCACTGACTTTGAACACATCTAGATAAAACTCTGGACTTGTATTTGAAACAGCTTGACTCCTTGTTGGTGGCATAAAACTAGGCAAACCAGCTTCCAGTTCTCATCCATAGGCCTGAGAGAGTAATGCCAACCTACCAGAGAAAGCAGACGCACAAATGAGAAAGTGAAATGTACAAGTGTTTTTTAGTAATAGTGACCAATATCACGGTGCCTGTTGAGTGCTTGTTTGCTCTGTGCCAGGTGCTGCATTTATGGTCTTGATAATCATCTTGGTCCCCATGACTGCCCAGGTGGAGGAGAATCCAGGCCTCAAGAGGCTTCCATAATACTGTAACACATCATGTAAAGCATAGCTGGGTCTCACACTAAGATGTGTCTGGTGCCAGAGCCTCTCCTTAAGCCACCGTGTCACTGTCTTTTTGCAGGCCTGAACTGGTTTCTTTTACCCTGAGTGCCTGGCACAGGGCCTAAGATTGGGCAAGGTCTTGGCCAGCAACATAAGGGCAGTTACCAATAGATGCAGGTTAGGCTACGACAAACATCTCTGCCCCTAAGGACACAAACTCATGTGAAACAGTAGGAATAGTCCAAATGCTTGGCAAATAAATGGCTTGTGCCAAATCTGATATAGACTCCAAAAGCAGAAGTCAGACCTTACTGGCTGCCTCCCACAGGTGCCCTGGACCTCTGTCAAGGGACCCCACTTCCACCCTAAGTTACTGCTACAACCAAGATTACCCAGCCCAGGGGCCTCCCCTCTCGGCCTGCACCCCAGCCACCTGCATTGCCGGGCTACTCCCTTTTGTGCCAGTGGTGCAGAGGTTCAGGAGGGGGATGATTACTGGAGGCTCAATCACTGTTAGCCAGCATTATTTATGAGGAAGATGTGGATCACGAAGGGTTCAAGTAGATGAAAGCACTATGGCCAGGACAGGTTAGCTGGATAACAGTCACCCAGACAGATCTGGAGGCTGGGAGTGTATGGAGCATTTGGGAGATGGTGAGGAGGCAGACTAGCTAGAGTTGACAGGAACCTGGGCTGGCAAGCTGGGTGTGGTGGTGCACGCCTATAATGCGAGCACTCTAGGTGATGCTGAGGCAGGAGGTTTACTGAGAGTTTGAGGCCAGCCTGCACTACATAGTGAGACCCTGTCTCAAAAAACCAAAATGCAAAGAAAAAAAGATTGTCTGGGCTGACAGTAAAGCTGGTCAGGCCAAAGGGAGTGTGGGTATCTGATGCCAGCAGCCTCTGGCCAGAAGGACAGGGATGGGATGGCTGGTGGTAGAGGTGAGTCCAGTGGGAAGAGGCCCAGAGCCCCATGGGATGCAGCAGGTCTTCAGAATCCCTGGGAAGAAGAATCAGGAAGAGTTGCAGGGAGATAAAAGCCAGAGGCACCTGTGACCTGCAAGCAGGTAGGTTGCCCCTGTTATTTTGGGCCTGAGAACCAGGTGCAGATTCAAAGGATTGATTGAAGGCTTTTTGCAACCCTGGCCTTGACAGGGTAAACATCACCTGTCTCCTGCCACCTGCTGCCACAATGCCAGGAAGGTACCCAGGGCGGGCCCAAAGGGTCCTAGCTTTCTTGCTACCCTGGTAGAGCAAGAAATGCCCTCCAGGAGAGGCCACCCCTCCTGTGCACCACTGCTGTCTTTCTGAAAGGCTCAGGTGACAGTAAGGTATATACTGTCAGAGGCCCTGTGGTGCTGGCCAAGAGAAGGCAAGGGTGAGGCACTGGCAGCCGTTGACAGCTGGGCCCAGCTGGGGGGAGGGGTCAGTTTGGGAGCAGGTGCAGATTTCGAGGAGGGTGGGGCCTGAAGGGAAGTGTAGGGATCTTGATAGGCTACAAAATTTCCCTCCCCATCCCCCAGCCACAGCTGGCTTCTCCAAGAACCTGGTGACCTAGTTACTGGGCTTAGAAATAGTTAGCTTAGCTTGCAGTTCAGGGCTGTACCAGTTCTCCTCTCTGAAGCTTCTTGGGCCCAAAAGGTGCCCTGGCATTTCCCCAAGGGGGTTTCAAGTAAAACACAAGCACTCTGTCACATGTACAGGCTTCTCCCCCAAGGGAAGAAAGAGCCAATGAGGCTTCTTCTCTTTTTCCTTGGGTGCTTCTCTGCTAGTCCCAGGGAGAAGGCTCCCCTGACCCACCTCCTTCAGTTTGGGGCAGGGATGGAAGTTGGAGGTCACAGACTTCTTCTCTTGAGGGTCACCAGAGAGGGAGACTCCTGTTGCCCTAGGCCAGAGATGGCAAACCTTTCAGAGCTTTCAAAGATAAAACTGCTGCACATAGGTTTGCCACCACTGGCCAGGACATATCCAGCCATTTTCTCTTTTGTTCCCCATCTCAGTGGGATGTTAAGAGTTGATGAAAAGGGGTGAGGAAGATGGTGGGGGATTTTGGAGGCCCCACCTCTCCCAGGTAGAGGCTGCTCCTGATATTTCAGGTATCTGCCTTACCAGTGCCTGCTTGGCAAAAATTCCATCATTGTCAAGAGTCAGGTACAAAATTGATAAACCAGTGCCGAAGGCCACTTGTTTCTCTTTGGCGAGTTAGTTAATCTTTCCCAGCCTTAGTTTCTTCATCTATAAAAGGAGCTGACAACACTAATGGAAAGAGAGAGAGAGATAGAGAGAGAAAGAAAAAGAAAAAAATACATTTACAGATTTTTTATTTTTTTGCAGTGCTAGAGGAGATTAAACCTTGAACATGCTGGGCAGGTACTCTACCACTGAGCTTTACCTCCAGCCCCTGTGGTGCTTGTCTTGAAACACTTTTGTGAGTACAAAAAGATGCGTGGGGCACACGCCATGGAACCTCGCATATAGTAATTACTTAGCAGGACAGCTACCATTATTACTATTATTATCAGATTACCATTACAGGTGATCAAGTTGTTATTGGAGCTCTTCTACAAGAGCAGCTTTTCAAGCTGACAGAGTGTATTGATAGCCTCTGGACCAAGAGTTTGAAGATTTTAAAATTCTTAAAAGCTAGGAGGCCTTGCTCACTTCAAGAGCCTCAAGCCATATCTTGTACATGTGTTGGCCAGGACTGCTGACCAGGCACTTGGCAATGGGGCAGATTTTTTCTGATCTTTGACAAGGGTCGCTGAAACCACCCAGATGCCCACCAACCAATGAATGGATAAAAAAGATGTGGGGTTTTTAAAAAATATGGTGGAGTACTACTCAGCCATATAGAAGGATAAGCTGGAGACTTTTCTAGGTAAATGGATGCACCTTGAAACCACTGTTTAGTGAAATAAATCGGACATACGTGTAAATATCACATTGTCTGTCTGGTATGAAAAACTGATAGTATAAAAAAGGACCAAAATCTATTATATATAGATACTATGACAAAGGTCTTCTGGAAGGTAAGGACCTTGCTATTTGTTGACTGACTTAAAGACAATGAGTTAAATATTTAAGAGTACATAGGAACACACCTAGCACATAGTAAGTGCTTGACACATGTTTGTGTAATTGAACAAGGCAGTGTGGAACTCTGGAGTTTTTCTAGGATGGTCCCACTCCTTATTTGCTATGTGTCTGTAAGCCTCCTGCCCAAGCTCTGCCTTTTGCCTCGTGTGGTGGAGAAAGATAACACTGGCTTACCTGCCTAGTGGGTGACCAGAGAGGCCCATGGAGGTGATAGATGAGAAAGCACTTTGGGAACTCTCCATGTAAGGTCTTTCCTGCTGCCTGCCTAAGGTCACAGCCATAGCAGTGTCAGTCATTCATTCATTCACTGAACCAAAAGCATTTTTTAAAAATAGAAGCAATATCTTACCACTTATCTGGCTCCATGAATCTAGGAAGTTACTTCTCTGAGCCTCGGTATCTATAAAGTGGAAATAATACTTTATAGATGAATTGGTCCATAGAATTGTTGGGAGAAAAACTAAGCAGGGTACTCTGAACATAGGGAGGATGAAAAGTGTGTCTTTTTCACCATTGTCAACTATTTTGGAGCCTCGGGCTGGGTGGATAGTGTTTAGTGACAGAATTAACCAACATTCCTAGTGATGTGTCCCATACAGTGCCTACTGCAGAGTCAAAGCTCACCAAATTCTAGGTGTTTTCCTCTTCTCTCACTCTGAGGCTTAGTTATTCACTGGTTCAGCCACTGGTTGGCTTCTGCAAATTACCTGGCCAAGGCAGACTCTTGAGTGTGACTCAGATGGGAAATAGAAACGACTGTTAATTCCTAACCCCAGGAAGTTCTTACAGGTCTAGGCTGAACGGCTGAGTGGAAGACCTGACCTGGCCAGGACCAGCGCTGCTTATACATAAAACCCAGTGTGCAGCAGGCCTTGGCCTCCACTCACCTCTGACTCACAAAAGGAACAACCACCCTTGTTCTCTCCCTCTTCATCTACGACTGAGCAAGAATTTCCCTTTGCTCAGAGTACCCACATTCAGATGAAACGGTAGGAGTTACCGTGCCAGGAAGGTCACGGGGGGGGGGGGGCTTTCAGAAATGGCCTGTTGTGACAAGGTCCAGGGAGACAGCTCAGGTCGAATGCTGTGGGTCCCCTGGGACTGGGTCATGCAGCAGGTGCAGGTGTGAAGCCCCAGACTGGAGGCTAAGTGGTGAAACTGAAAGGTGTGTAGGGCCAGACAAGGAGTCAACCCAGAGGAAACTACCCGCCTGCCCGCACAGGTGGCTGGGCACCTGGGGGGAAGTTTCTGGATCCGATTAAGTGGTAGAAGGTGAAGTTCTGTGTTAGTACCCCATACCCCAGTAAGAAAAAGTCGTGGAACTTCGGAGCAAAGACTGCGGTTGGTAAAGGCTCCAGGGACAATGGCATAATGACCACAAAACTTCCTTTGTGAGGTCTTTGTTGTGTGCTGACCACTGTACTGGGCTCTGTGTAAAAGGGGATGATTTTCTTCCAGAAGCAAGGCCTCTGGAACCAGACAGTGCCAGGCTTGAATCCAGGCTCCATCACACAGCTGTCGTTGAACCTTGCATACCGTTCTTCCTATTTCTGAACCTCAGTTGTAACATTACCTGGCTCACAGGATTTTTGTAAGAATGAAATGCAATCATGCATGTCACACTTACCACACGTAAGTTTCATAATAGCTACGATGTTTCATAATGTTTCATAATAGCTAATATTTATTGAACAGTTACACTTAAATTTTGTGTTAATTCACTGAATTCTCACAACAGGACCACTGAAGGAAGTAAGTACCTTTTTTGTGGTGCTAGGGATTTAACCCAGGACTCTGCATGTGAAGCAAGGCTGAGCTACACCCCTCCGCCAGAGGCACCCTATCCAGGTGCCAGAGGAGAAAAGTGGGACATAAAGAGTTCAGGGAAGTTGTTCAAAGATTCACATCTAGTAAGTGGTAAAAGCCATGGTGATTTGAAGTTTGAACCCAGGCAGTCTGGCTCCAAAGCCCTTTTGTCCTACCTCTAGATGAGGAGGGGCCTAGTCAGTGTTGCTGCAGTAACTCATATCCAGCACGGTAGCTATCTGTGGTTTTGGTCTCTCAATTCCAGCTCAGTGAAAACCAGAAACCCATCCTAATCACCTTGCATCCCTAGACACCAACATAGTACCCAGAGTACTCATTAATACTTGCTTAATGGCTGAGAATATTTCCCCTCTTCGTGAATCAATCAGTAGCTCTTTACTGACCATTTCCTGTAGGCCGGCCCTGAGCTAAATCCTGGGAGGAATGCGTAGTATACCTATGGCTCTGTAAACTGAAGATTGGGGGTGGGGTGCGCGCACGCGTGCGGGTGCATTCCAGAGCGCTGTGTCATTGACAGAAACTTCCACACAGGAGGCAGAAATAATACAGGTGGCTTGGGATGTTTTCCAAACTGAAGTTCTCACCCCTCCCTGAGTAGGCCACTCCCAGCATCTGTAGAGCAAGGTACTATCCATTCTCTACTTCTGCTCAGATCACTCCTGTCTCTTTAGTCCCTCTCAGGTGTGTCCTCATCTCTTCTTGCTCAGGGATCAGGTTCATGAGCTCCTGGAATAATAGGACAGGACACTAGAAAGGTTTCATTTAGAAATTTAGGAGAGAATTGCTCCTGCCCCAACACTGCAGCCAGTGTGGCCTTTTAAACCCAAGTTTAGATCTTAGCACATCTTTGTTTACAACCCGTTAAAATTTTTGTCATAATAATAACCTCTACTTGAAACATTCTTTGGGGGGGACGGACAGGGTCTCATTATGTAGATTGGGATAGCCTTGAACTCACAGTGTAGCCCAGAATGGTCTCAAACTCATGGTGATCCTCCTACCTCAGCCTCCTAAGTGCTCATAGGGCAGGCTTGTACTACCATACCTGGATCTATAATGAGTTGTTTTGAATATCATTTTTTATATATACCACTGTAGCACTGAAAAGAAAACTTGACCAATACTTAATTTTTATTGAAGCTTCATTCTAGTTTATTAAAAGTCAGAAGCAGTTTAGAAAAATTCACAGTCAAAAGGATAAAACAAGTGCCAGGGATTTAGCTCAGTGGCCTAAGTACCTACTTAGCAAACGCAAGGTCGTGAGTTTAGTCCCCAGTACCAAAAAAAGGTACAGATTTCGTTACAAAAGGATAAAACAGCTGACAGGGTGGTTCATGCATGTAGTCTCAACATATAAGAAACTAAGGCAAGAGGCTCACAGGTGTAAGGCCAACCTTGGCTGCATAGTCAGCTTAAGGCTTATGGCCAACCTGGACCACATAGTAAAACCCTATCTCAAAACAAATAAGCAAACAAAAAATTACAAAATCTTAAAGGGAGTAAGGTAAAAGAATAGAGATAAGTAAACAACAACCAGGCCAGGCATGGTGGCATACTCGTGTAATCCCAGCATTTGGGAGGCTGTGACAGGTGAATTGCTAATTCAAGGTCAGCCTGAAATACATAGTAAAACCCTGTCTCAACCCCGCTCCAAACAAAACAAACAAACAACAACAACAACAACAACAAAAACAAGACCCAGGACTAAGACTAGGCCACACAAATATCCCATTGAATCAAGCAGTTTTTGTACCATTCTTGGTGATAATTAGATATCACTCTTGTTTGTTTATTTCTTAAGATGCTCTGGTCTTCAACTCCTGGGCACAAGCTGTCCTCTCCTCTCAGCTGCTGAGTTGGAACTGCAGGTATGCACCATCATGCCCAGCTTGCCCAAATTCTTCAAAATGCAGATTTAAAAAAAAAAATCTCATCACACACATGACCTTGAAGTTGTACAGGATTTACTGGCTTCCTTCCTGCCTCATCAGCTAGGATCCCAAATGAAGGCAGCTCTGGACCCAACCAACTTTGTTTCAAGGAGGCTTTCTCTGGATTTATTAATTTAGATAACACCATTGAAGACCCAATTCTGCTTTTCAAGTACTTGTAGATGAATTAGGGAGAAAAGACTTAATGTATATTTGAAAAGAAATCTTGCTGGGGATGTAGCTCAATGGCACAGTGCCTGCCTGGCAAGCACAAGGTCCTGAGTTCGATTGCCATTACTAAAAAAAAAAAAAAAGAATAAAAGAGAGAAAAGAGAAAGACAGACCCATGGGTGGTGGCAGTCTAGTTTGGAGCTGTGTACAAAGATGTCTCCTGCTAGGTGATAAAGCCAGAAAAGTCAGTTGGAGCTAGATTTGTAGGAACCTCAGTTTCCAGGAGAGGATTCTGAGATCCTCTTTGGCTGCCCTGGTATTTCAGTAGATGAGGCATTGCCAATCATGGATGCCTGTTTACCTGTCCTGTTTACCTGTTGAATCACTGATTCCCAGGTGACAGTGCCAACCTCTGAAATAGGAACCAGGGATTTGAACTAACAATGAGCAGAGTAGCAAATGTGGGGCCATTGTCCCAGCCTATGGCCATCCCAGGTACATTAATTCGTTTGGTGATTCAGCTGTTCGTTGAGCCTGTGTACCCGGACCTGTACTAAGTGTTGGGGGTAGTGCTCTGGTGAATAGGCATTCAAAGAGAGTGCTCTTATTTTTGTGCAGGAGATAGCCAGTGTAAGAAGCAGATGCTTTGGATGATTCTGAGTAATGGATGAAAATGTTGTAGGGAAAACGAGGCTAAGTAATGGAGTGTCTGAGGAAGCAACTGCGTACACAGTGGTATGGGAAGGCCTCTGAGGAGCAGGCATTTGAGCTGAGCAGAGATGGATGGGAAAGAGCCAACCTGGGAATATGTGAAGCAGAGATTTTGTGGATGGAGAAAAGCAAAGCCGGATTGAACTTGACTTGTCCAAGACTTTTATGCCTACTCTGATTCTCTGCTCTGATGGGGGGAAGGATCTGTGCCTTTGTTTCAGGTGTTTTTGTTGTTGTTGTACTGAGGATTGAGTTACACCCCTAACCCTTTTTGTTTTTTCCTTTTTGACAGAGTCTCATTAAGTCACTAATGCCCAGGTTAGATTTGAATTTGCTGTCTTCCTGCCTCAGCCTCCTACAGTGCTACAATTACAAGGATACGCCACACTCACCTTTTTTCCCTTTGTGTTATAGATGAAGATGATCTTTCAAAACTCCACTTCAGAGATACAAGGACAATAATAGTGGTTGCCATTGATTGATCACCTATCCCATGCCTAGCATTTTGCATGCATTTTTCTCATTTAGTTTTCCCTCTTAGCCTCAGTGGCAAGTGGTCTACTTTCTTTTCCAATGAAGAAATTGAGGTTGAGAGAGGTGACGTTGTATACCCAGGGTCCTGCAGCTTCTATGTGCTGACACCTGGATTCAGGCTGAGATTCCTCTGACTCCAAGGTCAGGCTACTTTCCACTGCTCCACCCTCAGAATAAATGAAACATTGTTGATTGAGGATGTGTAAAAAGCAGCTTTGGGAAAGCATCTTGGGATGAGGGTCTTGAGGGGCACCCACTGCCTCCCAGCTGATAAACTCTTCGCCTGCAGGAGGATGTCTCCAGAGCTTGCGGTTATTGCAGGCCTTTGCTAGAGGCATGTTCGGGCTTAGCCAGCTGAGTATCCCCTATTTCCTGCTTTTACCCCCTCAGCTGCTGGTCAGGAGGTTTGGGAAGGTGACATCATCTGGCTGAATCAGCTGCTCCTTCTAGACAGTTACAGGAACTGAAAGTCATTGCCCCTTCCTTTCTGTTCTGCAAGTATCTTCAGAAGAAGGCTCAGGGTATGGGTTCTGCCTGTCCGAGGAGTGTGGCTAGAATGAGCAGTGCTCATGGCTTTTAATGAGCTGAGAAGTACATTTTCATGGGAAAAGCTATCTTCAAGGCTTCTCAAACCAAGGGATCAGTGGCCTTGAGGAACAGGGAGAGTCACCAGAAGGCTCCCTCTGTTTCTCCACCTTCATTTAGCCCTGTGACCTTGGCAAGAACTTGCGAGCCTTCTCACCTCCTTTGCCTAATTCGTAGGCTCAGGTCTGGTACTGGAGGATAGGCAAATAAAATGTTATTTGTGGATTTTGACTGTACAGCATTTAGAGTCTGGTCGGGGAACAGTTAGTTGCTACGTTTCAGAGCGGAGCATCCCACACACTTGGGGGATGCCCTCGACTCAGTGTCCAAAAAGGAAAAAAAAAGCAAATAAAGTACATTTTTACAAAAGAAAGAAAAGGGTGGCTCAATGCCATGAGGGT
The DNA here is from genome assembly GCA_004027295.1 of Dolichotis patagonum. Lineage (NCBI taxonomy): Eukaryota > Metazoa > Chordata > Mammalia > Rodentia > Caviidae > Dolichotis > Dolichotis patagonum. Next base: position 25,733 of record PVJX010004639.1, read on the forward strand.
GGGACAGCATGCAACTTACTTGCCTGTGATTTAATCTCTCCCAGCTACACTAGATGAATGTCACCAGGGTCTATGACTCCTTGAGTCACTGGAATATCACATGAGATAACACATGAAAATCATTTAGAGCCTGACAGAGTGGCATATATCTGTAGTCCCAGCTACTCTGGAGGTTGAGGCTGGAGGACTACTTGATTCCATGAGTTTGAGACCAGCCTGTGCAACAAAGTGAGACCCTCACCTTAAAAAAAATTCAGGGGTGCACTGGGGGAGTACTGTACTCAGTAGATGATATTGTTGTTAGGCCCTTTCTTTCTCTCTCTCTCTGTCCCCCTCTCCTTTTCCCTTCTCTCACCTTCTTTCCTCTCCAATCCTCTCTCACTGCTGAGGATTGAATTTAGGGCCCAGAGCTAGCAAGCACTCTACTATGACAGAGTGACAGGCTGATGGATAAGCTTGGGAGGGCTTGCTAGAAAAGATCGACTTGGAACTGGACTTTGGAACATGAATAGGGCCTGGAAGCAGCTAATTCAAGTGGAAGAGGCCTGGCTTTGAAGGCTGTTTGCTTTGTAACCTTTAATACATGACTGTACTGCACAGAGTCTCAAATTTCTTCTCTAAAATGTGGGTATAAGTGAGCATGGTGGCTCACACTTGTAGCCTGTATTTCTAGCACTCAGGAAGCTGAGGGAGGAGGATTGCTGGGAGTTCAAGACCAGCCTGAGCTACATAGTGAATTGCATAGTGAGACTCTGTCTCAAAAAATAATAATAATAATAATAAAATGTGGCTGTATTAGGCTGGGGTGTAGTTCAGTGGTGGAATGTTTGCCTAGCATTCAGGAGGCCCTGGGATGCATCCCCAGTACTAGAACCCCCCTCAGGAAACCACTGGGGCTGATGCTGCACTGGTAAATGGAAACCGAGGATCAGCCCCCAGTGTGCGCTGACGCCTTTCCATATCTGGCAAGGGCAGTAGCTTGGGCAAAGGTTAGGAGGTAGGATGTGAGGTGGGTGTTACTCATTCCTGCCTCACATCTGCCTTCATCATCTCTCACTTAGACAAGGATACTGGCATCTTCCCTGGTCTCTCTGTTCTGCCCCCCCCAATCTATTATCCACATAGCAATCATAGGTCAAGTCCCACTATTCCTTGGTCCAGAACCTTCCAATGACTCTATTTGTGAGAATAAAAGCCTGAGCGTAAAGTTCTAGGACCTTGAGAGGGCAACACTGGCAAGCACAGTCGCCTGGAAGTCCTCTGACCTTGAGCTCACCCCAGGCTTGTTCCTTGTTCTATCCCTCACCCCTGTTGCACTAGTGCGTGGGCACAAATGGGTAACACAGTGGTGGTGCTGTGTATGTGGAAAATTTCATAATAGGTGAGGACATTGACCGCTGCCTTGGAGCAGTGGTCATCAGTGCTGAGAAGGCCAAGAGCACTCAGGCGGGCGCCCTGCCCTTGGAGTCTGAGTCATTTCCTGAGTGGTGTTGGTCACTCATTCATTTGTTCATTAACAATATTTATTGAGTTCCTGCCATGTGTCAGGTTCTGAGCTTAGGTCAGGCACACTGAACAAACCAAAGATTTTGAACAAATTCACGTATCAAGTAGTATTTAGTGCTGTAGGAAAAAAACAGAGCAGTATGAGGGGATAACTGTGGGAGAAGGTTTCTGTTTTAGCCAGAATGATGAAGAAGCCCTCCTTTTTTTTGATAAGAGAGTCTAACTAGGTACGGATGCTGGTCTTGAACTTGTGATCTTCCTGCCTTAGTCTCCCAGCTGGGGAGAACTCCTCTTGATAAAGTGACATTGGATCTGATTTCAGTGAGGACATGATCCATGAAGATACTCAGGGGAAGAGTTGCAGATGGAAGGACTAATAATTGCTTGAGCTTTTTGAATCTTAAAAAAAGATTCAAAAACATATAAAAGTATAGTGAGGAGGCCTCTCTGGCTGGAGTGTACAGTAAGAAAGAGGAGAATGTGGTAGTCAAGTCTGAGGGGTAGCCAGATCCTGTGGAATCACATAGACCCTTGCTTATATTCTAAGAGCAGTAGAAAGGCATGGATAATTGGGGGGGGGTACTTGGAATCAAACTCACAACCTTGTGCTTGCCAGGCAGGTGTTTGTGCTGCTGAGCTATATCCCCAGTCTCTGGTTTTATGTTTTGAGACAGTCTCACTGTGTAGCTCAGGCTTTGGAGTCATGGCAGTCTTCCTGTCTCAGCCTTTGAAGTTCTGGGATTATAGACACATGCCAACATTCCTGCTTCCAGCCCTGTTTTGAGACAGGATCTTACTAAATTGCTCAGGTTGGGCTCAAACTTGGGCTCCTCCTGCCTCAACCTCCTAAACCACTGGGAATACAAGCATGCATCAAGTGGTACTTGACTCAATTTAGGCTATAGAAGTATTCCTTCAGTCACTATAAAGAGCAGAGTATACCAGCAAGAGCCGGAGCAGTGACCATTGAGAAGCCAGGCAGGTGAGTGCTGGGGTTACAGGTATTTGCCACCACAGTCTAGCTAGGTGATAGTGGGGCAAGATGGAGGTGTGGCGGAAATGGTGAGCAGTGCTCAGAGCTTGATATACTGGATTTGCTGATGATTGGTTGGGGCAGTACATGGGATCTCCAGGTTTGTGGCCTGAGTAACTAGAAGGAGCTTGCTTCCAAATGAGAAGGAAAAGACGCTGTGGCTGATACTAGTTTCCTGCTAGGACAGTGGAGCTGGACTGCTGCATTCAAGTCCTGGTTTGCTTGCTATATGATATTGGGGAAGTTTTTAACTTTCCCAAGCCTCAGTTTCCTCAAATGTAAACCTTCTGTTAAGGCTGTGAGCAGATGGTGTCACAAGAACTAAATGAGGGAGGTTTGTGGGAAGGGCGGCAGACAGTGCCTGACATGTAGTGAACCCTCGGCAAGAGTTAGCTGGGGTCATTATCATTACCATTGGAAGACCAGCAGTCCCACCGCTGCAAAGCAGATAGCACGTCCCACCACCCAGCCTCCATGGTCCTCTCAAGGAGCCCACCCTTAAGAGGCAGCTCAGACACCATCTGTCCAGCAGAGAAAAGCCACAGGGAGACAGCTTTTGGGAGCATTAGATAGATGAGCCCTTCCCAAGAAACCTAATCTCGCCCTCAGCAGGTGCTAATCCCACCAGCCTCCCCTGGTATCTGAGCCTGGCCCACCCACTTCCTTCTCCACCTCCATCCTGTGACCTAGACCCCATACCCCTTCTCACCAGCTCCAGGCTGCCACCAGAAAGGTTCCTTCCCTCCTTCCTGGAGGGCCTCTGACAGGAAGCCCAGTATCTATCTGATTGGGCCCAGCCCCTCACATGTATCAGGTATCCAAGGGCTGCAGGTGCCACCTGTCCAGCCCCCCTCCCCCTACAGGTGCCAGTTCCTGGGTGTGGAGCCTGATCCAGGCTGGAGCCAGCTAGAGCCAGGAACTCCCACTGTGCCCCAGCTGCTGCCTGCCCTCCCACCCACAGGCAGAGAAGCAGGCTTAACCCTTCAGGTACCGCACGTATAGTCAGGGTTAACTGGTTGTGTGGCATAAGCTCAGAGTATTACACTGTTCCTGGGCATCTTTTTTAAAAAAGAAATTCATCATAAGTAGAGAATATCTAATGCTATGTGCAGTTCCAAAAAAAAAAAAAAATACCCGCAGACTCATCACCCAGTTTAAAAAATCAGACATCCATGAGTAATGCTGAGCCCCTTTGTGCCACTCCCGTCACAGCCACCTCCCTCATTCTCCTGAATTTTGTATCTATCATTCCCTTGCCTTTTTCATTTATTTTAAGTTTTACTACACAAAGATGTAGGGAAGGATATTTTTCTCCCTTCCCCTGCTCCCCCCGCCCCCAGTACTGGGGGTTGAACCCAGGACCTTCAAGCTGAGCTGCATATCCAGCCCTTTTCTATGTTTGTTTGTTTGTTTGTTTGTTTTGAGACAGGGTCACATTTAATTGCCGGAGGTGGGCTCAGACTTGTGATCCTCTTTCCCATAGTGCTGTGATTACAAGTATTCGCCACTATGCCCAGATTGGGGAAATTTTTCTTTACCCTCTGACGGTTTGATAATTGAATTTGCAAAATAAACTGACAATTGACAGATTAACAAAAGCGGACATATCTATTACATGTATGGGGACATGGCAGGAGAGAAGAATGAGTGCTGCAGTATCCAGTGAGACCTGGATCCCTAGATATTCATACCCTCTTCAAGGGGAAGGGTGCAGTTTAGGGGAGAGTAAAGCGATTTCTGAGAAAGATGAATGGGCCCTCAGAAGAATAGGTGGAGGCTGTGACAAAATCTGTGTGGGTGTGGTGTCAACCTCTCTGTCTCTCCTGAGTTAATCTTTCTTGGTTGATGAGATTTCCAAGGAGGGCATTCATGGCAGTTGTGTACTTTTGGAAGGTCTGACTTCAGGAAGATAAGGGGATTTCAGAGAAAGCTTCTGCCTGTGTTTGCTGTTCCCCAAGTGCCCTCAGTCTGAAGTGATCAGCATACCCAAGCAGAATATCTCAGTGTATTTCCTGAACTCTTTGAGTGTATATCTCTAAGCAATATAGAATATTCTCCTGTGTGCCTTTAAAATAGAATTCATTTAGATATCATACTATATGTATTCACCTAGCTTTTCTCGTTCAATTATGTGAGATCCATTTACATTACATGAATAGCTGTAGTTCATTAATTTTTATCTCCCTTTGTATGATGATGTCTCAGGTTACGTGTGCATTTGATTGTCAGTAGTTCTTTAGGTTGTCTCCCCACCTCCTCCCACTAGGTAGGTAACTGAGGCATATTCCCAGCTGTCTTCCCTTGTTTCTGCTGTTTGAAACAATGCTGTGAAGGTCATGTGTGTCTCCTGAACTTGATTGCATTAGATAGAGTTTCTCCAGGGCTTCACTTCCCAAACTTTAGCTGCCCATCAGAATCACTGGGAGGGCTTGCGTAAACCACAGATGGGTGTCTCCATCTCTAGAACATGTGAGTGTATGTCTGGGTTGGGACCCTGAGAAGGTGCGTTTCTGCCAGGTGCTGCTGAGTTCCTGGAACCTTACTTTCAGGGTGGTTGGTATAGGTTAGTGATGGTGAACCTGTCAGAGACTGAGTGCCCCCACTGCAGAACCCAGAGTGCAACACTGCAGTTAAACCTGAGTGCTCAGCTGTTGGGGCGATACTGGGCTAACCTGGCTTGCGTGCTGACGGAGAGGGCTCTGTGTGCCCACTGTGCCGCCCATGCCATAGTTTTGTTGCCACTGCTATAGGTTATATACTCAGGAGTGGGACTTCTTGATTGGAAGATAATACCAGGTGGTTGTCCTGTATTTTTATGAATTTACATTGCCACTAGCAGCATGAATTTTCATTGCTTTATACCTTTATTAATACTTCATTAATGGTCAGACTTTTTTTTTTGTACTAGGAATTGAACTCAGGACTTTGTGCTTGCCAGGCAAGTGTTTATGCCGCTGAGCTATATCTCTGGCCCCAGACTTAAATTTTTATGGAGCCTGTTGTGTGTTAGATTGTATCTTGTGGTTTTAATTTGCATTTCTCAGATTGCAGGTGTGGCTGAGACTCTTCTTACATTGTCATTCATTCATATTTCCTCTGTAAAATACCTGTTTAAGTCTTTCCTGTTTTTTTTTTTGTTGTTGTTGTTTTTTTTGGTACCGGAGATCGAACTCACGACCTCACGCTTGCCAGGCAGGCGCTTAGGCTGCTGAGCTAAATCCCCAGCCCCTTTCCTGTATTTTTTTAGTTGATTTTTTCTTAAGGATTTGTAGGAATTCTTTATATATTCTGAATATTAATATTTTATCTATACATGTTATAAATATATTCTCTGTGATTTGTCTTTTCACTAGTATGATGTCTTTGATGGCCAGAATTTCTTCTTTCCCTCCTCCTCCTCTTCATCTACCTCTTTTCTTCTTCTTATTCTTCTTCGTCTTCTTCTTCTTCCTCTTCCTCCTCTTCCTCCTCTTCCTCCTCTTCCTCCTCTTCTTCCTCTTCCTCCTCCTCCTCTTCACATCATTATCATTATCATCACTGGGGATTGAACCTAGAGGTAGTATTCCACTTAGCTGTATCTCCCAGCTCTCTCTACTTTTTAATTTTGATGTAAGGCCTCTCTAGGTTTCCCAGGCTGGCCTTGAATATGTAACTTTCCTGCCTCAGCTTCTCTAGTAGCTGGGATTAGGGCATCCATCACTGCACCTGCATAGTTGAGTTTTTTCTTCTATAATTTCCATCTTTTATGTCTTGTTGAATAAATTTTAACATGTGGTCCTAAAGATATTTGTATTTTCTTCCGAAAGTTTTTTTTTTTAAGTTTTGCTCACACATTTAAGCTTTTAATAGATCTGGAATTGACACTTAGTATTTTCTTTCTTTCTTTTTTTAATGGAAAGACTTTATTTTGGTAGGCTTTATCTGAATTATTTATGGTTTAAATTGTACCTAGAGCCTTTTAGATACACTGCGTTAGTATTTCTTTTTTTTTTTTTTTTTTTTTTTTTTTTTTTTTTTTTTTTTTTTTTTTTTTTTTTGGTGTTAGTATTTCATAGTGAACCAAGGTGCCATCTTTGGAAAAGAAGTTTCGTAACATTTAAAGCCTTTCCAAGACTTTCATTGGCTTTTAAAAATTTTAGACATGATAATTATATTATGATTATGTGGGACCTTTTCTCATTAATGTTCTTTTTGGAAATACATCCTGAACTTTGTCTGAAATTTGCTTCAAAATAATACTGGGTAAAGGAGAATAGTTGTGGAACAACAGATGGAATCAGATTGGTACCAAGTTTATCATTATGGAAATCGAGTAATGAGTTCTTTTTTTAAATCCTTCTATTCTACATTTGTACATGTTTAAATATTCTCATCTAAAACTTAATATTTCTGAAGACTATTCCAGTGTTGCTTCTGAGGTAGGGCATTTTTTCTTATGTTTTATTATTTATTTGTGGTTCTTCCACAGCCACTTCAGATTGAACACAAGGTCTTCCCACTGAGCTATATCCCAGCCCTTTTTTAGTTGCTTTGAGATGGTCTCACTAAATTGCTCAGGTTGGGCTTGAACTTGTGGTCCTCCTGCCTCATCCTCCTAGAGTGCTGGAGTTACAGGTGTACACTTCCATTTACTTTCAAGAGTCCTGATAGGGTGGTCCAATAGCAGAATGATTGGAGAAAGAAACAGGAGTTGGCCAGAACCTTTGTTCCCTGCTTTACCTAGACATATATATAACCTAGAGGGCAGAGGATCTTCATTAATCCTGGTCCTTGTCCAGATTTTTTTTTTCTTTTTCTCTTCTACAGTACCAGGGGTTGAACCCAGGACCTCATTCTGCCCCTGAGCTATATTCTCAGCCTTTTTTATTCATTTTCTTGTTCTGAGACAAGGGCCAGCACTCAGGGAGGCTGAGGCAGGAGGATCAGAAATTAGAGGCCAAGCCTGTATGACTTAGCAGCTGAGATCATTCTGTGGTATGTAAAGAGTCTTATCATTCTGTTCTGTTCTATTGTACAGTACTGAGCATTGAACCCAGGACCTTGAATGTGCTTTGTATGTATTCTCCCACTGAATATTTCCAGCTGTGTCATTGTTTTTTTTTTTTAATTTTAAAGAGAAAAAACAAAAAAGAAAACAACCAAACAAAACAGAAAAAGGGTAGCAGCAATACATAATTCGAAAGGCAAAAAAATGAAAGAACCACAATAACAATAACAAAACAAAAACAAAAACACTAAGAAATTGCCACTTGATAGGTTACATACTGTCATCATTGGAAATAGTTGTTCAAGTTACAAAATTAAAGCACACAAAGTAGACATTCAAACAGGGAGACTATTAACAGTTCTGCTCAACAATCCAACAAAAACAGTAATGTGGTCATCTATCTTACACACTTAAACATACATTCAGTTATATCCTTTAGAGCACTTTCTTTTCCCCTCTTTATATATATATATATTTTTTTAATTTTATTTTAAAGGGGGTAAAATTAAACACAACAAAACAGAACAGAATGGGGGTTAAGAAAGCATAAATTTCAAAGCTATACAACCAGGGATCTTCACTATCTGTCATATTGTCTCTTGTTTTCTTCCAAATGGTTGTCCATATCTTTGCATATGTGGAGCTCATACTAAATACCATAGCCAATTTTTTCACAAGATGTATAGTTAACTGGCTCCCACTTGCTAAGGGGGGTGGGGCATGGGACAGGACAACATGAGATGTCTGATTCTCAGCCTGCCCACCTGCAGGATTACAGCTGCTCCCCAGAGAGGGGAGGAGTTCCTTGTTCTCCCGGAACCCGGAGTCAACTGCACGGTGCAGGTCCCGATGCACCAGAGTCTCTCCCCTGCAGGCCCCCCAAAGTCCACCATACTCACCTGCTATTTCTTTCTGATGAATTGACCATTACATTTCCAAAGTTCTGTGGCCATCAGACCACAGAAAGAATTCTGTTTAGGCTCCTATTTGAAACCAGTAGCTACAGCGATCTGCTGGCCTTGCTTCAGGGCCATTGTGTCATTGTTTTTTAATAGCTGCAAAGTATTCATCCAGGGCACTGTGCTCTGCTCTCTTTAACCAGTTCCCATTAGTAGATCCTATTTTTTTCCTCCTGGTCTTTTGCAAGTATCATGGCGACACTTAATGAATAGCCAGGGTGGGGAGGGGGTGTCATGAGTGATTGGGCACTAGAAGTGGAATTGCTGGATCAGAGGTGATTTCAACAGGAATTGCCAGCCCAGGCCTGTGGCATGGCACCCCTTGACTGGACCAAGGTGTTCTCTGAAGCTCTTTCTTGGGATGGGGTTTATTTATGTATGTTGAATGTTTTCTAATACCAGGCGCTGGATACAAAATAACACTTACTGTATCCAATGATACTGTTACTGTGTGCTACCCCCAGCACATTATCTGGTAGTCTTCACAACCACCCAAGGAGGAAGGGATTTAGCTGAGAAACTAAGTTCAGAAGGGTTAAATAATGTGCTCTGGTCACCAGCCCAGCTGCTAAGTAGTAGAGAGCTAGGATTAAATCCAGGTCAATGCTCTAACAACTGTGTTAGTAAGGAACCTTCTTGACTGTCTCTGAGGAGGAATAAGGAACACATAGTCATAGGCTAAAGCAGATGAGGAATCAGCTGGAAGAGGGGAACTGACCACAAGAACACACAACTAGGAAACCACTGTGGAGTCTCTTGGAGAAACCCATGTGTGTCAGCTCTGATGCTTGTGATCTGTGCTGAGCTGCCTGCCTTCCTCCCACAGAAAGTTTCCAAATCAGCTTTCTGTCAGAGCTTTTCTCCTTCAGAGCCCCGCTTACTACCAGGAGCCTCAAGTCATTACTGGGCCATCAGAGGAGAATCTGGGAATGACCCATCTGTGATTAATGTGCTAATGACAGCATAGTTACTGTTGTTTATCAAGTGTTTGTGTGGCACAGGGTACTGCAGAGTACACTGTGTGGTATTTTTAATCCTTACAGTAATCCTGCTTGAGAAACATGTTATTGTCCATATTGTCTGAGTTAGAAAACAGAGCATAAAACAAGTTAAATAATGGTCTAAGATCAGATGCTGTGAAGACAATCCAAATCCAGTCTGTCGGACTCAAAGCCCTCGCTTACTCACTGTCTCTCACTGCCAGCTCTGGGCTTCTCGGCTCTGTTCTGCCTCTTGCATCTTTCTTTATCGTGTGCTGCTCTTCCTGGAGGCTATTCTGGTGTCTGCAGCTCACAGTGACCATTTTCACAAAGACTTATACTTGCATTTGCCCCCTGCCTCATTCCCCATGCCCCCTAGCTGTAGCCCTAATGCTTAGCATGGGGAAACCAATGAGTGTACCAGCACCTAATGCCTGAGGATAGCTGGGTGACTATCAGACGTGACCCCCACTGATGCCACCTCTTTTGAGACCCACTTTCCAGTCATGTGAACAGGCGCTCTTTGGTCAGTAGTGTAGCTCAGTGCTCTGGGGGAGAGAAGTGTGCAGTGTAGGCCTAGCTTTCATCATCGACTGAAAGTACAAGAGTACGTGGAAGAGAAGTTCAGAGAAGAAAGGAAGCAGAACCTAATCATAGTAGCTGGGCAGCATGGAGTGAGCATTCTGAGGTTAGGTCTTATCCCCATCTTCTAGACGTGTGGATGCTGAGCCCGCAGAATGATTGGCCAGGGCTTGCACCGCACAGTGAACCCGTTCACTCCGTGGTCTCTCAGGAAGAGCGCGGCACTGGCTGCTGTGGAGATCCAGGGAGGGGGATTTTGGAAGGATGGACCAGACGTGGGCCAGAGAAAAGGGGCCAAGATGGTACAGGATGAAAGCCAGAGAGGGGGGCTGGGGATTTAGCTCAGCGGCATAAGCGCCTGCCTTGCAAGCAGACAGTCATGAGTTCGATCCCTGGTACCGATATAAAAAAAAAAAAAGAAAGCCAGAGAGGTGGGCCTGTAATGTCCCTGCAATATTATACCTTGCACCTTTGACTCTCTTCTCGAATGTGGGCAAACCCAATTTTGTTCACAAAGCAGTGTTGTAACTGATAATCTAAAGTTTGTCTAGTGCTTCTTCATGGCTATACATTATCTCACTGAGCCTCTGCCTGTGCTGTGAGGTAAATGGGGTCTTCTTCTTACTTTGGAGGCAACAGAGGTCTTCTCACGTTCAGTTCTAGTTCTTCCCACTATCCATGCAGCGTCCGGTATCTATCGTGGGAAGAACTCAGGCTGTGCCATCAGACACACCTGGGCTTGAACCCACCCCCTCCATTTTGTGTCAGGAGGATCTTGTGCACGTGAATTCACCTTTGTGAACCTCACTTTCTCACCTATAAGGTATAAATTTTAAACCTTGTAAGTGGCATATATAAAAAGTTTATTAAACAGTGATGTTTTTGAGACAAGATCTTGCAGTGTAATGCAAGCTGGCCTTCAGCTTGCTATGTAGCCTACTCTCGAGCTTATAATCCTCCTGCCTCAGCCTCTTGAGTGCTGGAATTGAGGGCTAACAGTGATTTTGGGGGGGGGGCAGTGATTGTGAATTGAATTCAAGGCTTTTCCACTGAACTGTTTCCCCAGACCCCAGCTCCGTGCACTTTTTTGAGACTCCTCTTGTGAAGTTGCCCGTGTTCAGCTCACATTTGAGATTCACCTGTCTCAGCTTCCCTTAGTACAGGTATTTCAGACATGCACCACCATGCTGGCTCAACAGTGATCTTTTTGGCATCAGAAAGGAACTGAGGACCTACAGACTACTCTGGTTCCTTGTTATAGCTCTTGGAGCCTCTTAGTTCTCAAGGACAGGAGCATGAAAGTAGTGATTATCCAGGTAGCCTTCCTCTAAAAGGCCAAGGATATGTCAATTGTTGGATAATACATGGGAGACCTCATAGCACCAAAGGCTTCTTAGAGTGCTTTTTTCAATGTACTTTTAGGTCTTTGTCACACATGAAAACAGTGAGCTACCCGCAGAGGTGAAGTGACTTGTTTAGCACTACACAGTAAATGGCAGTGATGGATGTAGCTCAGTGGTAGAGCACTTACCTGGCATGCTCAAGGCCCTGGGTTCCATTCCCAGTAAACAGAGAGAGAGAGAAGGAGAAGAGGGGAGAGGAGAAGGTGGTGTTAGTACTAAGATTAAAACTCATCCTTATCTGGGTGCAGTGGCCTATAATGCTAGACTGAGGCAGGAGGATCACACGTTCAAACCCAGTCTAGGAAATTTTTTTTTTTTTTTTTAGGTCATAAAGGTTTTTTTTTTAATCAATTTCAGCATCCATGATTAAAAACTTAGCAAACTATGGGGAAAAAAGGGCAGTGGCATATTCTGATAGAGATTTCTTACAAAAGCTGTTATCCAGAGTGGGAAACATGGAACTGCATCCCCTGGAGAGAGTGAGGAGGACAGGACCACTTGGTCACCATTTCCATTTCCTGCCTTCCCAGAAGTAACAGTGAGAGCTGAAGGGCAATTAATAAAATGTCAGTCTAGGAAATTTAGCAGCTTAAATAGAGACCCTGACTCAAAAAAGGGACTGGAGATATACATCAGTTGGAAGGCCCTGGGTTCAATCCCCTGTACCAGGGAAACAAAACAAAAGAAACAACAACAAAACCCCTTCAGTCTCTTATCTACTCAAACTGCTTCCTTTTTTTTTTTTTTTTTTTTTTCTATACTCGACTTCTCCCTTGACGAGGAGAAAGGCCCAGGATAGGGTCACAGGACTTTTGGAGGTACAGAGAAATCTTTGGACAGCATTTGGTTGATCCTCTCTATACATGTGAGATAAGGAAAGCAGAGTCCATGGTGTTTGAGATGACCACAGCCACTTAGAGCTGCACAGAGCAGGTGAAAACCCGTGTTCCTGACCCTAAGGCTCTGATCCTTTCCATAATACCGTGCAGAACTTTCCAGTTGCCTTTTTCTGTGAAAACCTAAAGCCTTGTTCCAGGTGTTATTGGTCTATAATAAGAACAACTGTTCAGTTTGGGGAGCTCTTTTCAAAATGAATCTTGCTCTTTCTCTCTTCCTACCCCACTCCCCTGCATTTCCCATTCTGTCTCTGTCTCTATCTATCTATCTATCTATCTTAGTAAGGATACTATATCTAGAGGAAGACAAAAGCTCTATTGGAAGACCTGGGTAAAAAGATTATAGTCTCTGAAATCTAGGGCAGTTCTTGAAACCAAAAAATAAATTGGAGGCCAGCTCTGTGGCCTGTGCCACCAGCTCATCACCCTCTGTCCCACTCCCTGCAGCCTTTGCAAGGCCTTGTCTGCCCTGAACCAGCTGCATCTGGTGAACACCAACGGAAATCCCTGGTATTTTTCTTTCATGCACCCAACCATGGAGATATAGGTCAGGTGTTGCTGGCGTGGCAGTTACAACAGCTCTGGCTTCACCCCTGCACCTGCAGCCACGCTGACTGAACTCCACAGACATGGAAGGGAGTGATCCCCTCTTAACAGAGATGCAATCTCCAAGGGCCCTTGGTAGGCAGAGCTGGCTGATCTTGCAGAGAGTGGTGAAAGGGGCCACCTGGAACATGAGCTCTGCTCAGTGGGACAAGTGGCAGGATTGGTGGTGCTTCTGCTTAATTTAGAGTCATCACCACTGACGGAGCAATGGGGGCCGTCCCATCCTCCCCTGGGCTCAGCTGGGTCTCCAGACCTGCACCTGAAACCCACGCCTGTCTGGTGTTTACGGGATTGAAGCTGCCGCCCTTTGGGACCCAGCCTGTTTTCATTTTGGCTCTCAGCTGTCTGGTCTCCATGGACCTCACCTACAGGTTTGTGCATGCCAGGCCCCCACAGTGCAGCCCCGTGAGGCTCTTCCAGCCTGACACAGTCCTCTTTGGCCTTTGTTCTCTTCAGCAGGATTGCCAGCTGTGGACCTGGCACAAGGGAGGGCTTTCCCAGCCTCTCAGGCAGGCTGGGTTGGTCCAGGCTGGCCACACCTTCCCCAGGTCCTGTCTCCGTATGGACTCTGGGGTGTGGGGCAGAGCTCCTAGGTGTGGCAAGGAGATCCGTGCCACTCTGGACTTTGACTGGCTAACTGGCCTGTGCTCCCTCTGCCCTGCTCCTCACTGCCTCCCTGTGACAGTGTTGGCCCATGATCGGTGTGTGTTGTATTGATCTTTGAGACCTCACAGAACAGGGCTGGGATGCAGCTCAGGGTAGAGTGCATGCCTCACAAGTGCAAGGCCCTGGGTTTAGTCCCTAAGCTTCCAGGTGATACACAGATAGACAGTTTTTATTTTAATAGCCAAAGTATGTTGATTTCCACGTGTGGCAAATGGTACCACTTTTCTATTCATAGTGGTAATAAGTTGCCTTTTTACCTCACTTACCAGATTCTTTCTGAGAATCTGCTGTATGCCAAGCACCCTTGTGGCTCCTGAGGGTGGCATCTTCATGGAATGTGCGTGCTGAGAGTGCAGAATGCAGGTGGGGGCTGGGCAGCATTGGGTGTTTGTCAGGAAGGGTGATGGGAAAGGCCTCTGAGGTGCACCAGAGCAGATCTGGGGAGCCTGAGGGAGCAGACACTAAAACAGTCTGCAAAAGAGCACTCCAGGCCAGGAGCAAGTGCCGGGGCCCCAGCGAGAAGGGCGCTTGGCCGCTTGGAGGGAGAGAGTGAGGGGCTTTGCCAGGACCCTGGCTCTACCTCTGGGTGAGTTTTTGACCAGATACAACCACTGCCTGTACCGGCCTCTCTGGCTGTTGTGTAGTGAGGGTAGGTGAGAAACTGGAGCCCAGTAAGGAGGCTGCCAGAAAACTGGCACAAGATGATGTTGGCTTGAACCAAATGATAGCAGTGGAGGTGGTGAGAAGCAGTGAGGTTCTGGATGAACTTTGAACACAGGCCCACTGGAACGTCCTGACAGGTGAGAGGAAAGGATTTACGGGTGACTCTTAAGGTTTTGAGTTGTGCTGTTTACTAAAAAAGAGAAAGATGAAAAAAAAAGTTTTAATTTTTATTTAAATTTTTAAAAGTAGTGGTTGCCTCACTAGTGTGAGCTGAAAGAAATGTGTGTGTGTGTGTGTGTGTGTGTATGTGTGTGACAGTTAAGATAGTTACACTACTGATTTCTCTGAAGTCATTGAAGAGAAAGATTTGTGCTAGTATTGTTCAAGCAATTGAATGCAGATGTCCTGTGCTCTAGGTGAATGATTTGGGAATGATAAACGCAATATGTACCATTGTTGCCCCCTGATTGATGTGCTTTTGAAAACTTTTTTGTAAAGGAAGCTAGTGGTAAATAATACCAGGTCATACATGGATAAAGCCCACAAACAGGGATAGTGGAGTTGCAGGTAAGGCAGCACGTGTGTCTGTGCTTCTTTCGGCACTCAAGTTCTGCTGCAGCCATCGTGGGCCTCCTTGTCCCTGTTCATGCAGGATGAGAACTTGAGGCTCTGCCCCGAAGGTGGGACGCAGAGGGGAGTCGGGAGGACTCCCTTGTGCCAGTCCCATTTGTTATGTGGAAGACCTGGGTAGTTCCACACACATCCCGGCCTCCTGGCGTCCCATATTCACTCATTCAGTCAGTCATTCCCCTGTTACTGAGCACGTCTGGTGCTTTGGTGCCCGTCTCTGGTAACACAATACTAGGTACCCTTCACCACCCAAGCCACCTGCTCGTGGCCTTGCCCATGCCTGGTGGGTGAAGTAGTCTTTGCCCCAGTAAGAGCAGCAGAAATAACTTTACATCTTTTTTCTTCCCAGGCCCCGTAGTTTTCAGGCTGAAAAGAATTTCTCAAGGGCTCTTCTCCTGTCACTTGTAAACGGAGGGCCAGAGAGGCAGGCAGCTCCACCATCTCTGGCCAGTCCATCTACGCATCTGTTCAGCTCCACTTCTTACAACAAACTGAATCTGACTGCTGCTCACCTGGCACCCTTCATCATATTTCTCCTGGCTGCTGTATCAGCTCCTCGCCAGATCTGTTGCTTTTCCCCCAAGTCACCACAAGTCACCACGCAGCAGCTAGAGGGACCCTGCTATGCCTAAAGTCAGATCATGCCCCTCCCTGACTCAGAGCCCAACAGTGCTTCCACAGGACAAGCCCGAGTCCTTCAGTGGCATGCAAGGTCCTGAAAAATCTGCTCCCTGGCTACCGCCAGGCCTCATCACTGCAGGTCTGTTCCATTAACTTGGCTTCTGTATCATCCTTCATGTCTGTGGAGTACCTCTAACATTTCTGCCAGAGGGCCTTTGCACTTGTTCTCACTGCTTTTTCCCAGATCCTTGCAATATTTCCCTGACCACAAATTCTAGTCCTGCCCTCTTTCATCTTTCTCCATCGTCTTCTCACACTTACTCTTCTTTTAACACTTATGACCACCTGACACATTGGTTTATTACCTGTCTCTTCTCATTATGTTATGAACTCACTCAGATGGGAATTTTCATTTAATCCGGCTCCTGCTGTACCCCCAGCACTTAGCACTGTGCCTGACACTTTGTGGACACTTAGTAAGGAGTTAATGAATAAACAGGTGTCCAGAGCTAATCAGGGCAGCCTGTCTGGACCTTTCTGCAACTCCTCAGGCCAGCCTGGGTTACAAAGAGGCCATGCACATTTGGAAAACTCAGCTAACAGGCCATGAGAGCCGTTGGCAACATTTTCATCTCCAAGATTGTGACCAGATAGAAACTTGCTCCACAAGTGCTGGTCTTACAGGGCTGGGTTGCAGAGGAGGGAGTTAGGCACAGAGCAGCCGTCAGCAGAACCTCCCCCATCGGGCACCTCCTCAGAGTTGCCTCCAACTTGCAGTGCCCAAGAGTAGCAGATGCTCAGTGAACACTGGTAGGGAGAGGGACGACAGAAGGAAGGACTTTGGGGTGCTCCCCTTCATCTGTTCCACTGCGTGGGCGGATCACACATGCTACAGAGCCACGCACCACACTAGTAACCAGTGAACTCAGTAAGTCTCATTACTTCTCATAGTTTCCTCATTGGTAAAATAGAGATGACACTACTTACAAGGAAGGATTTTGAGGAATTGCCAGCTGTGGCGGTGCACGCCTGTAATCCCAGCACTCAGGAGGCCGAGGCAGGAGGATTGCTCTGAGTTTGAGTCTGTCCTGGGCTACAAAGTAAGTTCAAGGCCTGAACTGCATAGTGAGACCTTGTCTCAAAAAGACCAAAAAAAAAAAAAAAGAAAAGAAAAGATTTGAGGAATCAACCTGTAAACATTAACTCAGCAAATAATAGCTTTTTGTTGGTGGTGATATTTGTACCACAAATAAGGGGCACTGTGAGAAGCACCAATGAAGTCACTTATGGTTAGTTATTAAAATAAATAATAACAGCTAGCATCTATTGAGTACCTCCTGTCGACCCCTTAATCCCACTGCCAAGCCTGTGAAGTGGGTACAGCTGTTCACAGTGTAGCTGGAACACAGAGGGCAGAGGGCCTGGGTCTCAGTGTCCCATCTGTTCAGGGAGGGGATGAGTTTCAGTGAACCGCAGATCATGATGCTATAAGATTTGTCCCATCAGGTGGGACGTGAGTTGCTGGATGTCCTGGTGGCAGTGATGACATTCTTCTGTAATTTATTGGTGCTCTGGGTAGCCCGTGTTGAGTAGCTGCAGACAGAGTGCACCTTCCCTCCCAGCACCATCACAGGCACTCAAGTTCCCCACCTTGAGGAGGGGAGTGCACTGGGGTAGAGATGAAAAGGAAAAACTAAAGGAACTGGACTGCAGGAAATGCAACCAGACTAGAGGCCTGGACCCTGAGTTTTGGTTACTGGGGGGGGGGGGTTAGGATGTAGTGGGTGGAGGAGAGAAGGGAAAGGTTTTACACTTGATCTTAGCCAAAAGGCCGAGAAGGGATAGAAGGGAAAGGTTTTGTAAAGATTTGCACCCAACCCCAAATCCTCTAGAGCTGTTGCCTTCTCTGGAATTCCAAACATTTCCGATCAGATAAAGGTGGCTGAAAATACCCGGGACTTGTCTGGACTAGTTAGAGGCAGTGCTGAGGTGAAGAGGTTGAGGCCACTGGGGCTCTGCCCTGGCGAGGTCTGACCATTCCACCAGCCTGGGAGCTTGCTTCTTCCCCTGCTTCCTGCAGGACGGAGGGAAGACCTCCGAAGACTGGGGAGAGGAGGAGGATCAGATGCTTTTGTGGCAACAAGTCCTTGAGCTCTGGAATGTTGCTTCTCACCTTACATACTAATTACTGCATCTTTTGAATACCCCTGTGAGGCTGAAGCCAGGTAGTTGCTCCCATGTTTGTCTTTGGGCATTTGAGTTACTTTTATCTTCCTCCTGGTGCTGCAGCCTTAGCAGGAGCCCTGTGAGACAATTTCCTACATTTCACAGAGAGGGACAGCCCCAGGCAGGGGAATGGACAAACTGGTGATGGACCCGGGAAACTGTCAGCCCAGTGCTCTTCCTTCATAGTGTCAGCTCCAGAAGAGGGAAGGAGAGGGAGAAGCTGCTTTGGGCCCTAGAGGCCTTGGAGGCAAAGATTCCAACAGGAAACAGAGTTTTAGAGAGAGGTGGCTCCCAGTTTTAGTAGGCTGCTTCCTAAGGCCACTAGCTGCCTCAGCAAAGTATAGTAGAGGAATTTTCTGTAACTTTCCCATAAGCTTTCCACTCCCCTTCCTGAGCCATGGAGGGCTTGGTGTCTTTACCCCGTTTTCTGCTGTCTTGAGGCCTCCTCATACTTTGGCCAGGCAGTAAGGATAGCGATGGAGAAGGGCAGCTGGCCTCCTTGAAGAACTGGCCTATGGATTGAGATCTACAATAAATAGGTAAGAGCTCAGCAGAGGTACCAGTCCGGGCAAAGGTCCTGAGGCTTACAGAAGCCAGCATATGAGGAACAAAGCAGCCTGGCCCTCGATGAACTTGGAGGTCAAGGGAGGCCAAGGGAGACTTCGAGACTCAAGCTGAGCCATGGTCTAATAGTAAGAATGGTAGTAATAGCTGACGTTTACTTGGTTTACTGTGTCCTTTTACACGTGTTACTGTGGAATCCTTTCAGAATTTTTTTTTTTTTTAAATAAGGTTCCTTTTTTAAAGCAGGATCTTGCCATATAGTTCAGGCTGGCCCTAAACTCCCAGTGATCCTCTTGCCTCAGCCTTAACCTCCCAAGTGCTGGAATCACAGGCATGTGCCACATACCCAGCTTGAAATAAGGTCAACTTTTTATACCATTTTATAGATGAGGGTGAAAGCCAAATGTCTTAGTCTAGTTGCAAAATGTATAGCTCTGACAGCCAGCTTGGAAGAGAAATAAGGAGTTGGTTAGTCCTCATCCAAGTAGCACATCTGTTTCCCAGAGGAGGATACTGGTGCTGAGAGGGTGGGACTGCCAAGAAGCTTCTGCCTGACTGTGTTGCCTCCCTGGACAGCTCTTGGGGCAGACTTGCATGAGGAGCTGCAGAAGAGAGAAGACCAGAACCAAGGGCAGCCTCATTGGAGGGCACGGGAGCAAGGCTTCAGCTGTCTAGTAGGGAGCTGTTTTCCAGTTTAGGGCTGCCCAGAGGTAAAAAATGTTAGCTGAGCATAGTGGCACACACCTGTAATCCCAGCTGCTTGGCAGGAGGATCACAAGTTCTAGGCCAGTTTAGGCAAAATAAAAACTTTAAAGGGCTGAGGATGTAGCTCACTGATGAAGCACTTGCCTTGCCAAGCATGCATGTGTTCTAGGTTCCATCCCCAGCACCGCCAAAAGACAAATGTTTCCTCCAAAGGAAAGAAGGAACACCCACAAGTGTGTATAGGGAGCAGGCGCCTAGAGCTGACTGAACTGCCACAGGTGTGGACCCTCTGGAGTGGACCGGGCCTGCTGTGAGTGAGACCTTGGCACTCCACCTTTCAGAAGTCCATGTATGAAGTCCCAGTGTAGGGCAGGTGTCACATGGAAAGCTCGATGGATGTATAGAAAGGTCACTCTTGAGTTGACTTAGTTGTGAAGGCACACCTTGGTCCTTCCCTTCCTGGACACTGATGGAAGAGGAGGGCTGGGCATCCTTGTGAAAGGATTGGGACACCAGGGATGGAATGAGAGGGCTGAGATTGGGGCAAGAGTGCAGGAACAGGTGGCTGCTGTCCAGGAGTCAGGAATGATGGGCTCCACCACTGACGAGTCATGTGACCTTGGGGTGACTTTACCTCTCTGCCATGTCCTGCTCTGTAACTTAAAGAGTTATAGAGTTACTTAAAGAGAACAGCAGTTACTTTCTGGGTTATGATGAGAAACAACCGTGTTCTTCCACACAAAGCACATACCTAGTAAATACCAACTGTCTCGTCACCAGTACTCCCAGAGCAAGAGGTCGTGAGACCCATTGAGCACCTCGTGAATGCCTTTCTGAATCGTTGCCAGGTTCTGAGCCAACCGGGGAGACACTCCCACTGCAGGGTCCGATAGTGCTCTCGATTCCCCAGCGGAGGTATTATCTCCTCCCAGCACAACCACTTCCTGTTCTGAGAAATGAGCACATCTGTCAGACCCAGCTTCTTAGAACTAATGCTGGGGGTGGAGGCGGGGGAGGAGAGACCAGCCGCAGATGGGCGGAGTTGGAGGAAGATGAACACGCATTGTGCTAGGGGAATGCCTCCAAAGATTCCCGGACCCCTGGTGGCTTGGACCCCTCAGGGTACCGATTTGGCCTGTAACACCAAGGTCACCTTACTTTACCAAGTGCTTTAACCCCCATCTTACACCACTGCATTGTGAGGTGCAGGTAGGTGAAATTGAGGCTTCCGATTCAAAAGGCTTGTGGCACCCACCGTGGGCTGGCCGAACTGAGGCATCTCAGCCGGCACAGCCTGGCACCTGTCTCTTTGCCCCTGTCCCACTGAGCTGCCTCTGCAAGTTGCCTGAGTCCAGCTGTGTCCCTAGCTGGAGAAGAAAGGCTTGTTCGTCACATCATAGAAACCAACAGCTCCCCCAGGAAAGCCAAGGGAAGTGGATACCAACCACAAACCTCATTCTTCCGAGCCTGCCTGCAACTCCCTGCCGAGAGAGCGATAAGGCCTCTTGCTTTGCCCCAACCTGTCTTTCTGCTGCTCCCAGGCCCTCCTAACAAGGTCTTGTTTGTCTGCTCAGCCCACATTTATCAGCTTCGTGCTCAGGGAAACTGAGGCCAGGAGCAGAAAATGACTCTGCAAGTAACCCATGACCTGCCTGTGCGGAGCTGTGACAAAGCCAGTACAGGGTACAGTCCTGACATCCGTGACACTTTCCCTGAGTGCTAGGAGCCCCTTCCTCTTCGCTACCTACCTCTTTCCTGAAATAACCAAGTAGGAAGGAAGTGGTGGGCCCCAGGCCCTCGGAGTCACCCAAGAGGAAGGAAGAGCTGTCTGGCACAGAAGCTTGTTGCCTGCTAAAGCCAGGCCGGAAAGGTTTCACTTTCCCTCCTGGTTTTTGTCACATCCTTTCCTATAGCACCTAGTTCCTCTCAGCTGGGCCGCTGAACTGGCTCAGACAGCTGGTGGCCTCAGGCTACTTTACCCTCCTGCAGGGACCCATAGCCACAGCTGTGACCCAGAATATGGGGCTTGCTGCTAGGCATCCTTGGGTTTAAAACTGGCTCCGTTAGCCTCACATGGTGGCGTATGGCTATAATCCCAGCACTTGGGTGGCTGAGGCAGGAGGATCGTTGCAAGTTTGAGACCAGCCTGGGCTATAAAGTAGGCTCAAGGCCAACCTGAGTTGCATAGTGAGACCCTATCTCAAAAAGGCAAAAAAATAAACCAAAAAAAAAAAAAAAACAAACTGGCTCCTTCACCTGCCTGCCAGGTCTCTTAGTCTCGGTTTACCTGAGGTCAGAATGAGCAACTTTTTCAGTCCCAGAAGTGCATGCTCTTGACCCATTGTGGAGGCTGGAGAAGTATTTTCTTTTGAAAGTGAGCAGAGGTGCCAGGCATGGTAATGCAAGCCTGTAATCCCAGCAGTCAGGAAGATCCCTGTGCATTGAAGGCCAGCCTAAGCTACATGGGGAGTTCAAGGCCAGCCTGAACTTTATAGTGAGACTCTGTCACCACAAATCAATCAATAAATAAAGATAAATAAATAGAATCTGAGTGCAGAAGAGCAAAGGTACTGGGGCCAGATTGTTGGTATAAGCGTCGTAGTCAGGTCACAGGTCACATGTGGGCCTTTGGGCCATCAGCATGTGATGGGTTAACAACGGTACCCACTCATAGCACCTGATGATTGCTGATGAGCTTTGGGACAAGATCATAGGGAACACCAGTAGAAGCCACCACTGCACCAAGGAGGTCAGGCCGGATATAACAGGGACTAATGGGACAAGATGGGCCATCAGAATGAGGAGAACGCAGGATCTCAAACAAATCCCAGTCCACCACTGCCTTGATAGTGATCCCAAGTAAATCTGGAACTTGTGTAGTCACATTTGTGAGTTGAGGCACTTGAGAAATGTTATGAAGTGAAAGTATTAATTCCTTTGTTCATCCACAATAAATTCATTTCCCATGCACTGCTGTGTTATAGGTATGGTACTGGCTTCTAGAGATAAAGGCAACAAAAAACAGTCTAGTGGGGAAGATGGGATAAAAACCTCTCCAGGGAGAATGGTTGTCCATGTAATTAGGGAGAAATACGGCCTGGTTAGGGTGAGGGGTGTGTGGCATAGAAAAATATTCAAGTGTTTGATAAAGGTCAACTGTCATTCTCATTAATGTTACACCATGGACTAGAGAGGTGAAGTAACCTGGTCAGAGTCACCATGTGAGGAAAAAGCATTGAGGTGTGGGAGCTGAGAAAGGAGAGGAAAGGGAATCAGAAGACTTGTGATCCAAACAGGGACTGCTCTTCGGCCCCTGCCCTGGGGCCCCTCCGCTCGAGGTATCATGCCAACCTTTTCTCCTGGCTTCTCTGCCTCGTTCAGTTGGCTGCCTCTGGGCAGAGATGTAATCTGTGCCATCCAGGTGGGCCAGGTTTCAGGCCTGGTCCAGATGAGGTCCTGTCACCTGTGAGCCCCAAGACTGGGGAGACACACAGCAGGGGGCTCCAGCCTAGGGTACCCTTCTTCTTCTGCCCGCCCCAGTATCTTCGCACTTGTCTCAGTGGAACCTGCTCTTTCTTAGTCAACATACCTTAATCCTTGTCATTCAAGTCTTGCTCAAACCTCCTTACCACCACGGCCACAGTGTAGCAGGCAGCTGAGTTAGTCAGAAATATTGTAGGCAGTAAGATAGAACTAGGTCCTCAATAGAGCCAGTGCTGACACCTGGAAACTGCAGGGGAAGTTGACGCCTCCTGCTGTGGACCAGGCCTCATGACAAAAGACCATATAAATGCACCCATATCCTGAGGATTGACACCCTAAATAGTTCCCATCCCCCTAGGAAAGAATCACTGCTCTGTAAGAATGCCCACTTTCTATGTGACTTGCTCTCCCATCTGTCCCTAATGTAATCAATTTTACCTGAACTATTGATCTTATTGGCTAACTATATTTATGCCCCACCTTATGCCCATCTGCCTTGTGAGTTCCCAGTCTTCCCCCACCTTGAACCCATGGTTTTACTCTATAAAAGTCCCTGGAAAAGACAGAGTCCTGGGCAACCTGCTCAGGACCCCCTTCTGTTTCTCTCCAGACAGAAGCTTTCTCTCAATAAATACATTCTACTCTTCACCTCTGTTGTTCCTAAAATCATTCTTCGATTTTAGAGAACATGAACTCGCAGACATAGTAGGTCAGGAATTTCATTCTCCTATATCAACAGCAGTCCCAGGCACTTGCTCTATCATCCCTCTTTGACTTGCTTTCCTCAAAACCCTATCCTCTCTGCAGTTATCTTTTCTGCTTCCCATTAAGACAGTATTTCTTGATTTTTTTTTTTAATCACTTCTCCCAAGGAGGCTTTTTAGACATTTCTGTCCTAATTGCCCTCCCATGAAATTTGAGGACCCCAGTTGTATTGTGTATCTCGTATGTGCTGTGGCTCTCTGGAGAGCTGTAAATCACCACAGTATCTGAGGGTTTTCCCTCAGATTGTACCCCATTAGTGTGTGGCATAGACCCCATTGTATGTCATCTGACTGCCATGAGAATAGACTAGAATGTAACCTCCCCAAAGCCTTGTTTGCTGCCATATCTCCAGTGCTGGGCTTTGGAGCAGAGTAGGTGCTCAATAAACAGTTTGCGGTATAAATGAAAGCCCAGAGACCCTGGGAATGCAGAAGAGATGGTCATCTGGGAGTTGGAGGAATGGTGGGCAGGGAGGAGGCAGCTCCATGGTGAGTTCTGCTGCTGGCTGATGAAGAAAAACATGGGGGAGGGTAAGCAGTTAGAGGACACAGCATTGGCACACAGACGGGATGTGAAGCACCCTGGTGTAGGGATGAGTATGTGGGTATTTTTGTGTGCGTGGCCAGGACTCCTGAGGCCTGGGAGTGTCAGGAAGGACCTTGAAAATGGTCCCTCTCCTGAGAATTGCATCAGGAGGCCAGGTTCCTAGTCGAGTCTCTCCCATGAACGGGCTATGGAAATTGCAGAATGGACAGGTAAGTTGGCCTTGCTGGCTCCTGGGGTCCTCCCTGCTAGGAGTCCCTGACTCTCCGTGGAGGTCATTACTGTCTGTCCCCAGTGGCCCTAAAAAACCCCCCCGTGAATCCCCATGGTAGCAGTCAGCTTCATACAGAAACCAAGCTGAGGATATAGGCCACCCCTTAGGCCTGGGTCTCCTGAAAGCCTCTGTGACTTCAGGAGCTCTCTTTGCACCCCACCTTTACACCTCACCAGCTACCCCCCTTACCAGGTCTCCCTACATCAGAGGGAGCCACCTGAGGAGCAATGGGGCTTATCTCTGCTTTTCAGGGCTGCTGTGCAGTCCTGTTTGTTTATCCTCAGTGCCACCCACTGAGAAAATGGCTGTTTGTTCCAAGTGTGTCGTGTGAACCGTGGGCTAAATATACCCACACGGCGGTGCCTCTCCAGCCCCCCCCCCCCGCGCGCCCTTGTTCTACTCGCCTCTCTGTGCAGAAACAGCCCCTAGAACCCACGCCCTTGGAAATGAGTGGGGATTGTCTTGGCCAGGAAGTCTTGAGTGGGGACTGGAGCTGGTCAGCGCCTTGTTCTCGGTGCCCTGAAATGTCCCCTCCACCCTGGAATGTCTGTCTGTTCCTGGACAGTGGATGCTTTGTACCCTTGCTGGGATGGGACCTGTTTACTCCAGCCCAGCCCCAGGGCCGAAAACTCCCTGTGGCTGCCAGCCCTCAACTTCAAGAAAGATCTCATTGCTGGAGCCAGGCCTCTCCTGCTTTGGCCACAGCCACAGGATCCCTGTTCCCTGGGGGACGTTTGGCCCCAGGGGATAACTAGGGCCTTCTGGCTGTGACCTCACATCCCTGTGCTGCCTACCGAACTCTTCCGCATGACACATAAGTCTTTTTAGTCACTCCCTGGGCTTGAGAGGGAGTGCTTGGGAACAGAAAAACAAAACCTCCCATTAGAATTTTCCCATCTAAGGGGCTGGGGATTTAGCTCAGGGGCTCAAGCACTTGCCTAGTAAGCACAAAGTCATGAGCTTGATCCCTGGTGCCAAAAAAGAATTTTCTTATCTTGTAAGATCCACAGAGGTTCAAGGAGAGAGGGAACAGGGACTGTCTTCCTCTCCCCAGATCTTGGGCTCTGCCTCAGGCCTGCTGCACGTTCCCTTTCCTCAGAATCCTGTGAGCAGTGCTGACAGGACAGGTCCCCACCCCAGCACAAGGCGCACATCCTGCCATGCTCACTCTCAATTGCCTCAGTTTATTTGGGTTTGGGGGAATGCTGGGGATTGTAAAGCATGTGCTCTGTCCCTGAGCTCCAAACCCAGCCCGAACACACAAGGTCTATAACTTGCAGCCCTGTGTCAAACCTGGGCTCTGCTGTGTCTTGGCTGGCCTTTCCCTGCCTTGAAATGGAGCTCACATCTCTGCCTATGTGGACTCTGATAAAGGTGAGAGGCACTAACAAATGCCTGGTGCTTCGGAGACAAGCAGCACATTTGTTCGGCTCACGTACAGACATGGCATCGCCTAACAGCTGGGCTGCACACTGAGAAATGGGTTGTTAGGCCATTTCGCTGTTGTGCTAACTTCACAGACTATACTTAACAACCTAGAAGGTGGCACAAGAGAAGCCTTGCAGTCAAGATGCAGTAAACACAAGATAGCTGAGCTGCTGCCAGCCTAACACAGCTGCCTGCTGTAAACTTTCTCCCCAGTACTGGGGATTGGACCCTGACCCTCTCCCTGAGTTATGTCCCAAGCCCTTTTTATTTCATTCTGAGTCAAGGTCTTGAGAAATTGCCCACGCTGGGCTTGAGCTGGTGCTCTTCTTCCTTCAGCCTCCTGAGCACTTGGTATTACAGGCGTGGATGACATGTGATACCTACTCTTTTGCAGGTATGACACATTTTTACAATTAAAATACTTTTTCAAGAATTTAACCTACCTGGGGATTTAGCTCAGTGGCATAAGTGCTCACCTGGCAAGTTCAAGGTTGTGAGTTCGATCCCTGGTACAAAAAAAAAAAAGAATTTAACCTAAATGACCTAAATGTAGGCATCAGACACTTGGCTGAGGCAGCCAAGTTCAAGGTTAACCTGTGTTATATAGTGAGAACGTGTCTCAAAAAAAGGATAGTATCCTAAATATATAAACCCATAATACATTCATTTGTTACCGTGTCCACTCTTTTTTTTTTTTTTTTTTTGGTACCGGGGATCGAACTCATGACCTTGTGCTTGCCAGGCAGGCGCTTAAGCCACTGAGCTAAATCCCCGGCCCCCGTGTCCACTCTTGCACACTATGCATAACTGTATGTTACACTTGTATATGACTGCATATGACTGCATTGCATCACCACAAATATGAGAGGAACGCATTGCACTGTAACCTCACAGGGCTGCAACTTCACTGTCAGGCAGCAGGAATCTGTCACCTCCATTTTAATGTTGTGAGACCGCTGTCACATAGGTGTCCTCGACCCAGACATCACCATCCAGCATGTGACTATACCAGATGGCAGTTCAGTGCTCACTGAGGCCACTCTCTGTACTGGAGACAAATCACAACACAACAAGTGTGCAGTGTGGTTATGGGAAGTTCTGGGAAGCAGAAATCAGTGAAGTGTGTGGGGGACACAGGTCACACTAACCCTGGCTGGCCGCAATAAGGAGCGGGCATTTGATCCCAGGTGTGCAGGAGCCTGGGGAAGGTGGAGAGCCCTTTCCCACCCCAGTCAGGGCTCAGAGTCACTGCTGCTTCCCTGCTGACTCGGTAAGTATCCAGTCAGCACCTGAGTGCACATGGCCTTTCTGGTGGGTACCAGGGCTCCAGCAGTTGATGCCTCTGCTAAGTGCAGGGGAGTTGCCCAAGGACTTTAAGCCCAGGGGTGCTGGGTCCGATCTGCATTGTTAGAGGTCCAAGCATGGAGCAGACACTGAGGGTCTCATCCAAGTAGAAGTGGGACCAGGCAGGGCTCCCAGTGAGCACACAGCAATGGGACCTGGGGCCAACTGCACATGGCAGGTCCTGTCTGGGGAAGATACTAATCCGTGAGGGAGCTCATTCCACAGCACACTCAGTACTGATTTCTAGGTGCTTGGGCGCCAGGTTTGGACTCTGGTTCCACCATAGACCAAGCTTGGTGGCCCAACTAGGGTGACATTGGTCAGATTCTTTGGCCCTCAGGGTGCCAGCTTCCTGGTCTGTGCACGGGGAGGAGCCGACGCGTCACAGCACCGTCAGGGGTTAAGGGGTGGGCTGGGCATGGAGCTCCCTCCCGGGCGCCATGTGTTTTCCTTCTGACAGAGCTGCAGGGCAGAGGCCTGGGGCTCAGGTGAGCCCCGAGTCACAGCCCTGGGCTGGGGGACTTGGATAGGGCCTCACAGACCCCTTGACAGAAGCCTCCCAGGCCTAGACTGAAAAGCCCAAGACCCACTACACCCTGAGCCTGCCCCTAAGTGGCTCTGAGAAAGTGCATCGTCCTTTCTCCTCCCTCTGGAGGAACAGTAGAGAGGTGGACCCCTGGCACTGTTCTCAGACTCAACTCCAGCTGCCTCTGTGGCTCCCAGCTGCAGTGATGTGGTTCCCGCTCATCCTCGTCTTCCCCACCCCCTTCTTACCTAGGCCCTGCTCCCATGGCCAGCCTCCCCACTCCTTTCCATCCCCCGATTCTGGAGTAGGTACCCTGCCAGCTATCTGATGAGGGGCAAAGCTCTTCCACTTTGTACCTGTATCTCAACAAAAACCTGGTTGGGTCATCCTCAGCCAGGCTCACGAGAGAGGTCAGCCCTTGACCCTTTGCCTGGCTCAAAGCAGGCAATGGTGACTTCAGTGCTTAAATGCCTGAGGCACTACATACTAGTGGCCCCTTTCTCACACCTGTGCACATTACCATCAGAGGAATCAATGGTGCCTTCCCTTTTCTTCCCTTGCAGGACACTTTTGTGGAACTCTATGGGAACAACGCAGCAGCCGAGAGCCGGAAGGGCCAGGAGCGCTTCAACCGCTGGTTCCTGACGGGCGTGACTGTGGCCGGCGTGGTTCTGCTGGGCTCACTCTTCAGTCGGAAATGACCAGACACTGACCACCCCTCACCCTCCCAACCCCTACCTTGTCCCACCACATCCTCCATCCAGCCACATTTGCAACCAGGAGAACCACTACATGAAGCCCATGCCCACCTACCTATCCCAGGGGTGGATCTAGACCTGGTCCCTTGCAAATAGTTTTCTAGAATCCACCATGCTTCTGTGAGAGCTGCCTTCCCCCACACCTCAGTTTTCTTGGCCTCAAAATCCAGTTTCCCTAGGATTTGCCCCATGGAGGCAGTAGGGGTAGGGGTGGGGGGTTGGGGGAACCCTTATTACCCTTAGCCTCTGAGGATGTTTTCCTAACAAGGAGCTAAAAAGTTTTCTGAACCTCTCCCGGAGAGACTAGATTGCCTTTGTTTCAATGTTTGTGGTCTCACTGATCATTTCCCATGCCCCTCTGGACCTGGCCTTCATCTTCCCTTCCATCGCCACCCCAAGAGCCATTTAGAGGCCACTTCTAATTAGGAATTCAGGCTGCTTGGGATCAAGAAGCAAAGACCAGGACTTCCCCATGTCTGGCCCGGCCAAAGTCGCCACTCCTAGTCTGAATGTTCTCCAGAAGCCTCTGGCTAGAGGCCAGCCCCATCCAGGAGGGAGGGGGCTGTTGCTGCAGGAAGCACCCGTGTGCACGCTAGGGCGGCCCTTGCAGTTTAGCACCAGCCTAGTCCCTTCCCCCCCACCTTCCCTCCCTGGGCTCCCATGACCATAACTGAGGGACCAACTGGGCCCAAGACAGGTGCCCCAGAGCCGTTTATGGCCTCAGCTGCCTCACTTCCTGCAAGGAGAACAGCCTGTGGCATCTTGGCCTTGGCTGTTGCCCAGGGACCCAGGGGCCTCAGTCCAGAAGTAAGGGGAGCTCTGGGAGCAGCTGTGGGAGCCCTGGGGTCTTCCCTACCTCGGGCAGGAAGGGCAGGAAGGAGAGCCTGACGCACAGGGCAGGGGAGAGGTGGCTGGGGCCCACTGTGCCCCGCCCCGGTCCAGCCTGGGCAGCTGGGCTGCCAAGGTCAGAGTGGCCTGGCCAGAGCCCTTCAGGCCTCCCTCTTCCCTCTGCTCCACCCGCGACCTGTCTCATCCCTGGGGGCCCCAGTGCAGCACTGGCCACCCTGGGCTCTCTGCTGTACATATTCGAGACTAGTTTTTATTCCTTGTGAAAATGATATACTATTTTTGTTAAGCGTGTCTGTATTTATGTGTGAGGAGCTGCTGGCTTGCTGTGCGTGTGCACGTGGAGAGCTGGTGCCCGGAGATTGGCGGCCTAATGCTCCCTCCCCTGCCCTGGCCTGGAGATGCTGGCCCCAGGGCTCCTGACTCCTGAGGGGCACCTGTCCCTCCCCTGACCCACTCCCACCCTTGTTCCAGCTCTGAAATAGTCTGTGTGAGGTGAAAGTGCAGTTCAGTAATAAACTGTGTTGATTCGGTGAACAAAGGACCTGGCCTTTCGTGTGCTTGGATGGGGAGGGGAGGAGCTGCTGGGCTGGCTGAAGGCTGTGGGACTGCTGTCCTGCTCCTGGCTCTGCTGCCCTCGAGGCACCCCACCCCAACCCTGTCCCTTCCTCCTCCTGGGCCTGAATTTCTGCATCTGTGCATGGATAGGGTTTTTAGGAGCACGCATGTGCAGGCCATGGGCCTCGTGGAGGTGGGGCACACTTGCACCTCAGGATCTGTATCCTAGTAGCCACTCGCTCGCCAAGGCTTTACTGACCCCAGCTCCACACAGGCACAGGCTTTGCACTGGGGATGGCAGCAGACAAAGCCCTTCCCTTTTTCTGTCCTAGTGGCCACACACACATGGGCAAGGGATGGCCATGTGGGAGCCATCGTAGCATCCTGGCAGGACATGAAGGACTTGGGAGGATGGAAGGGGCAGGTAGACTGGAGGGAGCATTTTTTAGTGTAGGTCCCTCAGAGTTTCAAATGGAGACCTTTAGAGCAAGAGGACTGGGTAATGGGTTTCTGGAATAGTGATCCCATTAGAAACAAAGAGGAAGTGCATGTGGGAGGCCAGTAGGACCCAAGGCTGCTGTTGAGCTAGGCTTGGAGGCTGGAGGCCGGGAGGAAGCAGGCACATGATGTCGGGGCCTAAAGAGCTACTGAAAGGGTACAGGGGGTTGGGGGGAGTGGCCGGTCAGCTGGGCCTTTCTGCAGCGGGAGGGGGAAGAAAGCCGGTGTCTGCTGCCCCCAGGGCAAGGCGGGCTGTAGAGGGGTGCACTGTGCTGCGTGGATTGCAGCGTGCACACCCTGGGAGCAGTGAGAGCCTCGGGTCGGGCCCCTTAGCCGTGGGTTCTGGTTCTAAGGCTGGACAGGCAGGGCGTGTGCCCTGGGTCACCATACCTAGTCCTGTGACACAGGGGCGGGCAGTCGCCTCATCTCTCTGTGCCCTGGCTAACCTCCTCTAAAAACTGCCCTTGATGATTAGAACCTCTGCGACCTCCTCCCAATTGTCCGATGCCTCAGTAGAGGAGGGGGTTGGCCTGGCTTTGGGGGTGGTTTGCCAGCCGGCCGGCAGGCTTTCCAGGAAGCGGGGTGGGCACTGGCTCTCCAAATTCCACGTGGCCTCGGCTTGAGTTGGGGAGGGGTCTGGGAGAGCGTCCCGGAGCCGGGGTGGGAGGGTGAGGACACCTGACTCAGGCGCCCCGCCCTGCCGGCTTTCGGGAGCGGGCTTGTCTGCCACCTGGTGGCTATGGAATGCGACCTGAAAGCCACCACCAACGCAGGCCCTCTCCCGCTCTGTGCCGCTGATCTGTGTCCTGCAAGTCCCGCTTCCGGTGTTTGCCAGGACGGCTACCCTAACGACCCTTGAGTTCCGGGTTCGGAGCTTGCTGCAGCTCTCCTGGGGCTGAGTTGCCCTTCTTGGTTCGAAGCCAAAGCCTCCAGCTTCCTACTCCTTCTTCCACTGTACCCTTGGCTCCTGCCCCCACCTTAGCCACCCAGGGTCCTGTACACAGGTGTAAATACAGTTTAAACCCAACCGTTTTTTAAAAAAACACAAATGGTTACATATACTTGGCCTTGTTATTTCCACCTACATGATGTACATTGTAGAAGCTTCTATATTCATTCATGGATTACCATGTACTTATTCATCGGGCAGCTCAAAGTTATATAACAATTTGTGGCAACTTCATTCCAGTATTCCATGAAATTTTTCATTGTGGGTTTTTTTGTTTGTTCATTCATTTGTTCATTTTTTGGCACTGGGCATTGAACTGAGGACCAGACCTCGTGCTTGCCAGGCAGGTGCTGTGCCACTGAGCTGCAGCTCTAGCCCGCCATAAAATCAGACCTCTAGCACAGTGATTCCCAGTCTTGGACATGCCTTCACACATGCGGGAATGTCGGAATTGCACACTGAGGGGAAGGTGGACCAGGTTTGGGGCTGTCTGTGTGAATACTAGGGAAAACTTCATTGTACTTCTATATATTACATACTTATGTTAAAAGAAATGAAATACACTTTTATAAGTGCCAAGTGCCATAGCAAACACCTGTAATCCCAGCCATTAGGGAGGCTGAGGTAACAGAATCAAAAATTTGAATCCCACCTGGGCAATTTAGCAAGACCTTATCTCAAAATAGTTTGGGAATGTGGCTCAATGCAGAAAACCTAGGTTCTGCCTGGTATGGTGGCACACACCTGGAATCTCAGCATTCAGGAGGCAGAGGCAGGAGGAGTGCTGCAAATTCAAGGCCAACCTGGGCAACCTGGGCTACAAAGTGAGTTCAAGGCAAGCCTCGGGCTACATATCAAATTCAAGGCCACCCTGAAGTAGTGAGACCCTGTCTCAAAAACATTTATTAAAAAAAAAGCCCCAGGCCAGCTTAACAAAAAACCATTTTTATTTTTAAAAAGATGAACTTTGATTATTAACTTTGATTAAAGTATCCAACTGAGTGTGGAGGTACATGCCTATAATCCCAGCATTTAGGAGACTAAGGCAGGAGGATCACTGTGATTTCGAGACCAGCCTACATAGGACTACATAGGTAGTTCAAGGTCAGCCCGTGCTACAACTGAAACCTTGTCTTTAAAACCTAAAAAAAAAAAAAAAAAAAATCCAAAAAGTACCCAGATAAATTCTTTCCATACTGTTATTGAACCTAGAGGCAATCTGCATCTCCAGCCCTTTTTATTTTGAAATAAAGTCTTACAAAACTTCCTAGGCTGGCCACAAACGTGCAATGTTCTTGCTTCAACCTCCTGAATAGCTGGGATTACAGGTGTGTAGCACCATGTTAGTTTTCTGTCTCTCTCTCTCTCTCTCTCTCTCTCTCTCTCTTTTCAGACAGTCTCACTGTGTAGCCCAAACTGGCCTTGAACTCAAGGCGATCCTCCTGCCACAGCCTCTCCAGTGCTGGGATTACAGGCGTGTCCCACCATGTCCAGCTAGTTTTCTCTTTCTTTAATTGACAAATATATGATTTTTTAAATAATCAAGTGGATTTCAAATCCAAAATTACTTTTTCATCTGGGATATTTAAAAACTATCAGGGGGGCTGGGGATTTAGCTCAGTGGCTTAAGCACCTGCCTGGCAAGCATGAGGTCGTGAGTTCGATCCCCAGTACCAAAAAAAAAAAAAAAAAAAAAAAAAAAAGGGCCAGGGCCGGGGATTTAGCTCAGTGGCTTAAGCGCCTGCCTGGCAAATGCAAGGTCATGAGTTCGATCCCGGGCACCAAAAAAAAAAAAAACACTATCAGGGACCCAGCCAAGAGCGCTGATTACCTGTGATAAGGGTACGCCCAGAGAATAAAATAAGAATAGAGACAAATTTAGTAATGTATAATGAGTGACTGGGAGCTCGATGTTTCCAGACGAGCAAGAGAGCCACACTCCAAGACAGCCGCTATTAATGGGCATATACAGTGGTAGGCGAGGTTAGCAAAAGATTCAAAATTGGCGGAAGACTCAGGTCTATGATTCAAGGGGCAAGTATACTTTAGGGATGACTAAAGAGGACAGAGATGATTTTATGCTAAAAAGTATCTTGCCCTGGAGTGTTTTTTAGATTTTGTGGTTTTAGTTTCAGTCTTAGTGGGTGGGAGAGGATGACTCATCCCTAAAGAATAGGAAATCTCAAATGGGTGGCACCAGTAATCCCAAACGTCAGCTAGGCAGAGTGATGGCGCAGACTTGATCCCCGCATTGTGCAGGCTGAGGCAGGAGGATCCTTGCGAGTTTGAGACCACTCTGGGCTACAAAGTGAGCTCAAGCCCAGCCTGAACTGCATGGCAAAACCCTGTCTCAAAATGACAAATAATAGTAATAATAATAATCCCAAACTAAATTAGCCATTGTGAATTTGTAGTCTCCAACAAAAAACAATGAGTCCAGAGCACTGGAAAAATGTAAAGTTTTCAGAGCTATTCATTTTTCCCTTTTTGGACACAATTGCAATTTATTAAACGGGGCACATGCCAGGCATGGTGGTGCCCACTTGTAACTTAAGCATTTGGAAGGCTGATGCAGGAAGATTGCCTTGCACTACATAGTGAGACCCTGTCTCAAATTGGGGTGGGAGAGGGGGCAAAGAACAATAGGTGGCCCATGCAGTGGCACACACTGATAAATTCCAGCATTTCAAAGCAGAAGGATCCAAAGTTCCAGCCCGTCTGGGCAATTTAGTGACTTAAGGAGACTTTGTCTCAAAATTTTAAAAAGGCTGAAAATATAAATATAACTCAGTGCAAAAGCCCTGGGTTCAATGCCCGGTACAAAAAAGACTGAAACACTGAGCAAGTCTAAATAAGAGGAAGGAAAAGAAAGGAACTCCTAGGCTAAAATTCCTTGTGAACATGCATACTGAAGTCCTAAATCTGCCACACAAAAAAACTGCATCTAACATCATGGCTGTTTTATTGGGGTGGCAATGCTGGGAATTAAACCCTGGGCCTCCTGCATGCTAGGCAAGCACCACAGCCCTGAGCTACATCCCTAGGCCCCATATTAAAAGAGAAATATTGTCATGATGAGGATTCAAGATTGACTCAAGGTACAGAAGGTGTAGCTCAGCAGTAAAGCACTTGCCTGGCATGAGTGTCAGGTTTGATCCCAGCAAAAAAGATTGGCTTAATACAGGAAATTTTTTTTGTTTTTGGTACCGGGGATTGAACTCATGACCATGCGGCTGCAAGGCAGGCACTTATGCCGCTGAGCTAAATCCCCACCCCCGCAAGTATTTTTAAGTAGTTCATAATATTGAAAGATTAACAAAATTCTTATGGTTATTTCAGTAGAAGGACTGGGGATTTAGCTCAGTGGTGTAAGCGCCTGCCTGGCAAGCGTGAGGTCATGAGCTCCATCCCCGGAACCAAAAAAAAAGAAAGAAAGAAAAAGAAAGGTATCTATGATTATTTCAGTAGATATGAAAATATTTGATAAAGTCCAACACTTATTTATAATGTAATAAAAAATTATTTTTGCTGTTCTTTTTGAAGTTTTTTTTGTTTAGTAGGTTTGGGTTTGGGGTTTTTTGGAGGTTTTTTTTGAGGGGGGGTTGGTCTTTTTGAGACAGGGTTTTGCTATGCAGTTCAGGCTGGCCTTGAGCTCACTTTGTAGCCCAGACTGGTCTCAGACTTGGCACAATAATGATCTTCCTAACTCAGCTTCCCGTGTGCATGTGCCACTACTCCTGGCTTTGGTTTGTTTTTGTTTGTTTGTTCGTTTGGTACTGGGAATTGAACTCACAATCTTGTGCTTGCCAGGCAAGGGAGGCACCTATACCACTCAGCTAAATTCCCAGTCCCTTGTTTTTAAAACAAGGTTTTGCTATGCAGTTCAAGCCAGCCTTGAACTTACTAAGTAACCTAGGTTGGCCTAGAGTTCAAGGGGATCTTTCCTGCCTCAGCCTCCCAGGTGCTAGTGTCACAGGTGGGCACCAACTTGTAATCTAAAACATCAGCTGTCTTAGTTACTTTTTTCATTGCTGAGAAAAATATCCAACTCCCAGTGTTAAAGAAGGAAAGGTTTATTGTAGCTCAGTTTGTAGAGGTTTCAGTCCATAGTAGGCTGGCTCCAAGGCAGGGTGGTGTGACAGAGGGACATCACAGAGGAGGAAGAGTTCATGGCAAAGCAGGGCAGACAGAAGAAAGCAAGCAGCAAGTAATAAGCAGCAACAACAGTAGCCCTCTTTCTGTTTCTTATACTCTATCTAAGCTACCCACCCAGCACTCACACCAAGGTAGCGGACCCTTAATCCTAGCATCGTACCATGAATCACTCGAAGCGTCACATCCCGAATCCCAGTATCACTTACTGGAGATCCATCCACCTCCAAAAACCTCCACCTATGGCTCCCTCGAGGATTTGGAGGAACATCTAGATATAGGCTATAACACCAGGCCAAAAAAAAAAAAGGGTTTTTTTAGTACTAAGGATTGAACCAAGGGCCTCCTGAGTGCCTGGGAATATAGGTGTGCACAACCATAACCACCTACCTTTCATTTCTTCATTATCCTGAATTCTATAAAAGTATAAAATAATGGATTTTTAATTTTTTTTGAAGTTCTGGGTATCAAAAAATAATTTTTTGTTCCAGTACCGGGGATCAAACTCACGATCACACGCTTGCAAGGCAGGCGCTTCTGCTGCTGAGCTAAATCCCCAGCCCAAAAAATATTTTTTTAAAAAAATCACTGTTTTGGATTACATTTTTAGCGCAGACGCACAGCACCTGCCTGGCAAGCTCAAGATCCTGAATTCAAGTCCCAGTATAAAAAAAAGTCACTTTTTTTTCTTTAAGTATCTTAACTTTTCCCACACTTTAAATAAAGCCATACATTTCTTCTAGCCCTTCTGTATAGCTTTAAGCTGTGAGAATAGTATTTCCCACACATCTCCAATGAAGAGTTTGTAGTGTAAGCGCACACAGATTGTCCTTCAGGAAGTTCTACCACATTCACAAACCTGTGGTTTCTACTCTCCTTGTCCACTTCTGAGTGTCCTTGGCTTGAGAAATTACCTTGGAGGACACAGATTTCACCCCTATTCCTTTCCCACAATGATTTGAAAACTGACCCTAGAAACAAAGTCTGGACTAGGAGAAGCCTGCCTAGTAGCGGAAGAGCTTGGCTCCTGGGGACGGGTGTGTTCTGGGAATGCCCAGCCTAGGTCAGGCATCTGACAGCTAGCACGGCCTTCAAGGGCAGAGACTCAACAAGGCAGGCGTGTCCTGTCTCACTCTGCAGATGACAGAACAAGCTCAGACAGGTGACCCAGACTGTTTCACTTTCAGGTGACACAGATGAGAAAGCTAAGCTGAGGTGTTGAAGGTCACAAGGCAACTCTGAGTCACAGCCGGTGCCGGGGCAAGGATGGAGTTCAGTGGTTAGAGCACTTGCCTAGCAAGCTTGTGGCCCTGGGTTCCATTCCCAAGCACTGAAAGTATTGATCTTAATAATAATAATAACAATAATGTTATTATTGTTAACAATAATAATATTATTGTTAATAATGACATAGTGCCTTGTTTCAAAGGCTGCCCTTCAAACTCACTTGAGAAATGGAGAGGCAACTCACACAGGAACCCAGCCCTAATCTCAAAGACCTTTGCTCTCAAAGCTCCAGATCAGGACCACAGACGTGGACGGCTGGTGATGATGGCAGCTCCTTCCTTCACTCTGGTTCTAGAACCAGTTGAGGACAATCTTCCCCAGGCCTGTCCTCCTCATTCTCCCTCAACTGCCTGCAACGTCACACCTACCGGAAAGGAAAACTGCACGAATAGCTTGCACTTCTGCCCTGCTTACAGGGGATAGAATACCTGGCAGGGTGCATGCTAGGGAAGCGCTCTACCACTGAGCCACACCCCAGCTGTGCTTGTGGCAACATTTTAAAAATAAACAAGTCATGCAGAAACACCAGCAGTTTCTGTCATGATCAAATTCATTACATACTATCTAACGCTCCACATTTCTATTTTCCCACATTATAGTCTTTGTCAAGTTGTAACAATGAGCCAGGCATGGTGTACATGCCTGTAATCCCAACACCTGGGAGGCTGAGACAGGAGGATTGCTGTGAGTTCTAGGCAAGCCTGAGCTAAAAAGTGAGTTCAAGGCCAGTGTGAACTGCATAATGAAACCCTGTCTCAAAAAGACAGAGAGAGAGAGAGCGAGAGAGATGTAAAAATGACAACATACAGAAAATAGAAGCTTGGTACAATGATGCACACCAGTAATCTAAGCTTCTGCGAAGGCTGAGGCAAGAGGACTTTTGAGTCCTTAAGGAATTTAGCCATATGACAAAGTTTTAACAAGATAATCTCCAATTTTGAAGGAGTCATCAGAAGAATATGGACATAAAGAAAAGGTTCGTCTGAAAATAAAACACAAAATACTATAAGCTGAATATAGTGACCTAGTCAGTGTGATGGTTTGTCAGTTTGCTGCTGAGTAGGAAATGACCAGTCCAACATCAAGAAGTCCCATATCAGGCTCAAATTCACTCATGTGAAAATCAACTGCCCCACCAAAACAAACAAGGAAAAAAACCTGCGTTGGAAACGTGATGGTAATGATAAATAATAATAAAGCAAAATTGGGGGCTGGGGATATAGCTCATTGGCAGAGTGCCTGCCTGGCAAGCCTGAGGTCGTGAGTTCCTTTCCTGGTACCAAAAAAAGAAAGGAAGGGAGCAAGCAAGCAAGCAAAATAGTGCTAGAGCTCCATGGGGATGAAGCAGCACCTTGCCATTGCTGGGCTGTCCCCAGAGGGACCCGGAAGTCCTACCTAGGCTACGCGCCAGCTTTCAGGGCTTCTGGAAAGCACCCTGGACGGCGGATGACCCTCTCTGGGAGCTGCCCGTGCTGCTGGTGGCTGCAGATGTGCCGGAGGAGGGACCCAAAAGGCTGCCTGTGCCCAGCCCGCCCTGGGGAGTGGCACAGGCCAGGTGACAGGACAGTGGGGTGGTTTGGGCAGGGCTCTGGAGCCGGTCCACCTGGGACAGCTGGGTACCCTTGGGCAAGTGACATCTCTGTGCCTGAGTCTCTTTACCTAAAAGGCGGAGGTGATAGCCACGCCTGTGTCATGAGACCCTCACACAGATTAACATGTGAGCTCGCATGGGCGGGGCGGGCTCTGGTGTTGCAGCTACTCTGTTGCTTCTACCATCAGGCTGAGAGGCTGCGCTGCCACCAAGCTCTTCTGTGTTTGTGGGATGGGCTGTTGCTGTGTTGCCCAAGCTGGTCTCCAACTCCTGAGCTCAAGTGACCCCGCCCCACGGTGGCCCGCTGAGCTGTCTTTTTTTTTTTTTTTGGTACCAGGGATCGAGCTCACAACCTTGTGCTTGCCAGGCAGGCAGGCACTTACACCACTGAGCTAAATCCCTGGCCTCAAGCTGAGCTATGTCTTAAAGAGATTTCCCTCAAGATCAAGCAAGACTTCAGGGGTGGAGACCGGGGATTTAGCTCAGCAGCATAAGAGCCTGCCTGGCAAGTGCAAGGTCATGAGTTTGATCCCTAGTACCAAAAAATAATAATGATAAAATAAAAGAATTCAGGGGTGGGCTGTACATGTGGCTTAATGATTGCCTGCTTGCCTGGCACCACTGGAGATGCAGGGGAGGTGATGGGAGCCATTTAAGTGGTGAAATGAGGCAGAGAAGGCCAGGTTGGTCACTGTGGTTTGACCCCCAGAGCGCCCTATGTCAGAGGCCGATCCCCAGCATGGCCCTGTCAGGAGGTGCTGGTCTTGGTAGGAGTCCCTTGGGAGCCCTTGAAGGAGACGGTGAGACCCCAGCCCCTTGCCTTTTCTATCCCTGGCTGATGAATGGTACTGCTCCCCTATATACTCCTGCTATGTTGTATCTCCTGCACCAGCTCCAGAGTGACTCAACCAATCCATCATGGACTGGGGGCTCCAAAACTGTGAGCAGAAATAACCCTTTCCTCTTTATAACCATCTTGGGCCAGGGATTTGGCTCAGCGGTTTAAGCACCTGTCTGACAAGTGACAGGTCTTGAGTTCGATCCCTGGTACCAAAAAAAAAAAGAAGAAGAAGATAATTATCTCTGGGGGGTCTATTACAGTATCAGAAAGCTAACACACACTACAGGATGTGATATAAGCTGCCACTTCAGGCAACAGGCTCACCTTAGAGGAGTCCTTGAAAGACCAGGGAATGCTCATCAGAGCTGTATCCCTGCAGGACAAGAATGCCTAGGCTCTTAGCCACCAACCCCATGCTCTTGGGCTGAGAGCTGCTCTAAGGATTTCTCCTCATCCTGCCTTCCCCGTGTTTGAGGAAAGCACAAACCTGAGGTCAGAGAGACACAGGCCTGTGCCCTTGAAGGAGAAATCTCCACCAAGTCTGTGTGACCGCTGAAGGTGTGCCAGGGACACATGGCTGGGCCACCAACATGTCTGCCACAACTCATGCCAGGTTTGTAACACACCAGCTGGGAAGCCCCACTTGAGAGAGAAACAGTCTGACGTTCACGACTTTTGCTTATCCAAACACTACAACAACAAACCACCTTCTGTAGCCATCGTCGTGCACACCTGCTTGTGTATCTGCAGGATGAATTCCTCGAAGTGCTATCGCTGGCCAAGAGTACACAGATTTGTCATCTTGACGGATGCATCAAGTCTGGCATCCTGCAAAGCTGCCTGTCTCTTGCGTGCTTGCCAACATCACTGTTAACACTCTTTGATCTCTGTCAATCTGGTAGATGAAAAAATAGCACTCATGCTTTAAAATTTTGTTTTTAAAATTCTAATCGAGGTTGGCATCTTCTCATGTGTTTGAAAGCCATCTGTCCTCCTAATAAGTTAATGAAGCCACGCAGTAACCAGTGAAAGCTGCTGATGGCACACACAGACCGCCAGGCACCCTGGGCCTCCTGGAAGAGGAGGTGGCACGCTGCACGCTCGCACCAAAAATAAAAGTGCATCTGGCCATGCTGCTAAGTGTAAGCAGCATTTATGGAAAGTACAAGGGACCAAGGGAAAGAGTGATCGATTGCTGGGAAGACAGCCCCCAAAATGCAGACTGGGGCATTGCCTCGGGACAAATGACCCCACTTCCTCCGTTTCTTCAACAAATGAAATGGAGGTCAACAATGGCAGGGAGATTAAAAGACCCAGGAAGATAAAGATGTACTTTGTTCCCTTTTGCCTGTGGAGCTGAACTCATACAAGCATCACAAAACTGGCAAGTGGAAGAAGGCAGGCTGGCGGGGACTTGAGGACCACAACCTGAGCCCAGCTTTTGGCTGAATTGTGTCCCCTATCCCAATTCAAATGTGGAGTCCTAACCTCAGAATTGGCTTATTTGGAGATAGAACCCTTAAAAGAGGTGACACGATAGGTGTGGTGACATATACATGTAGTCTCAGCTCTCTGGGAGACTGAGACAGGAGGAGTCACTACTCCAAACCTAGTCTAGGAGAATTAGTGATTTAGTGGGACCCTATATCATTTTTTTAAAAAAAAGAGTTGAGGACCTAGGGCTGGGGATTTAGCTCAGCAGCATAAGTTCCTGCCTGGCAAGCATGAAGTCACAAGTTCGATCCCTGGTACAAAAAAAAAAAAAAAAAAGAAAGAAAGAAAG
Source organism: Dolichotis patagonum (assembly GCA_004027295.1). Classification (NCBI taxonomy): domain Eukaryota; kingdom Metazoa; phylum Chordata; class Mammalia; order Rodentia; family Caviidae; genus Dolichotis; species Dolichotis patagonum. Next base: position 66,386 of record PVJX010004639.1, read on the forward strand.
AAAGAAAGAAAGAAGAAAAAAAGAGTTGAGGACCTAGCTCAGTGGGAAGGCCCTGGTTCAATGCCCAGTGCACATGCACACATGCGCGCACACACACAATATAAATGCAACAAAAACTTTAAAAAGAGGTGACTACCTTTAAATGAGAACCAGGTGTGGTGGTGCGTGCCTGCACTCAGGCTGAAGCAAGAGGACTGCTGTGAGTTCAAGGCCACCATGGCTGCATAATGAGATCCTCTCTCAAAAACAAAACAAAACAAAACAACAAATTCAAGTGAAGCCATTGAGGTGGACTTCAGTATCAGAAAAAAGGAGACTTGGGTTCAAAAAGAGATCAGGAAAAAAAAAAAAAGAGAGAGAGAGAGAGACCAGGAATGCTCACACACACAAGAAAAACCATGTAAGGACATGGCAAGAAGCCAGCTATCTGCAAGCCAATGAGAGAGGCCTCAGAAAAAACCAGGCCTGATGACTCTTGCTTTCTGACTTTCAGCCTCTAAGACAGTGAGAAAATAAATTCCTGGAGACTTCCATTACGCTAACCAATCCAGCAGCGACAGTCTGGAGCAAAGCCTGGCTGGGCTGCAGAGCCACAGCGACCCCAGACACGAGGAAGATAGAAGTAAGTGCTTCAGACTGTAAGTCACTGAGTTTGGGGGTTGTTTATCACACAGAGTTTATTTTTTGCAGTGCTGGGGAAGGAACTCAGACTATCCCTTGTGCTAAGCCAGCGCCTACCACTGAGCTGCCCTCAGCCCTACACAGCATCACTGTAGGGAGACTTGGCCTGCACTACAGACTTGCCCAACGTCGGTTCGAATTTTCTAGTAATCTGTTCGTCTAAATGAGTTGCACAGGGCCATGATGTAGCTCAGTGGTAGAGTGCTTGCCTGGCATGTGCAAGGCTCTGGGTTCAATCCCCAGTGCCACACGCACACAGAGTTGTGCTGCACTTTATTTGTTTTTTGTTTGTTTGTTTGTTTTTGGTACCAAGGATCAAACATCTAACGCTTTCCAGGCAGGCACTGTGTCACTGAGCTAAATCCCCAGTGTGCTCCATATTTAACACATTATGTTCATACTGCTACCAAAGTATCAAGGATAAAACAGTGAGGTTCAAACTACCACTCAAAGTTCCTTCTTTTCTCTTCTCCTCTTTGGCAGCTCCCAACCACCACCACCTCTGGCAGTACTGGGCTTTGAACCCCAGGGTGCTCTACCACTGAGATACATCCCAGCCCCCTTTTTATTTTGAAAATAAAATAAATTGTCCAGGCTGGCCTCCAACTTGAATCTGCCTGCCTCAGCTTCCCAGGTAGCTGGGATTATGCGTGAATAGCATAGTGCCTGGTTACTCAGAAACACTTGTAAAGCTCCTCCTGCACCATCAACTTCTGACTCTATGTCCACCAGAAAAGCTAGGGGGCTTGGAAAGTAGACCCCCCATCTGCTGACTCTCCGAATCTTCTGCATCTCTCAACTCAAGGCAATGATTAATAAGTGGATTTTAGACATGGTAGGGCACATCTGTAATCCCAGTGCTGGGAAGCCGAGGCAGGTGGATCATGAGTTCAAAGCAACTTAGCCAAACTATCTCAAAGTTAAAAAAGGTTATCTCACATCAGATAAAGATGGAGCCTGGGGGCTGGGGATTTAGCTCAGTGGCAAAAGTGCCTGCCTTGTCAGCGTGCAGTCATGAGTTTGATCCCCGGAACAAAAAAAAAAAAAAAAAAAAATGGAGCCTGGGACCAAGAAAATTGCCTTCTCAGATATATTAGATTGATGTTCAAGGCTTCCCATAGGCTGTTCCCAAAGTCCCCCCAGGCATCTTTCCCTGCTTTTCTCCAACTCTTCAGCAGAGATGGCCGGGTTTCCAGGGCTCTGTGTGACCTCCCCTCCCCACCTTCCTTGGTCCTTCTCTTCCGTGTCTTCAGCAGTATCCTCACTGGCTCCCTGTATTTCCTCCTTCGTGCCATGGTCCTCACTACCACAGGGCCTCTACACACGATTTTCTCTGTACCTAGAACGCTGTGTCATCTGATTTACACCCTGTCATCGTTCACATTTCAGGAAGAAGCCACTTTCTCTTTCTTCTTTCTTTTGATTTTTTTTTTTTGTGTGTGTGTTGTTGTTGTTGTTTGTTTGTTTCCCTTTGGTACTGGGGATCAAACTCACAGCCTCGCATTTGCCACACAGGCACTTGTGCCTCGGAGCTAAATCCCCAACCAACCAACCCACCTCCGTTCACATTTCGGGACATGGACACTTTCTCAGTGAAGCTCTCCGGAGTAAGTTAGTTCCTCAGTAGGTCAGTCCAAGTATCTCGCACCTCCTCCGCTTACACTCACTTGTGCTGTCATTCATTAGGGTGACTGATTTCATGTCTCTGTTCCCATTTCCTGACTAGAATCCATGAGGTCTCACTCATTTTGTTCTCAGAGTTGGTACATAGTAAACGCATATAAATGTTTGTTGATTGAATATTATGACTACTCTGCTAAACCCTCCCTTTGGCATCTGTAGTGTCCTTAGAGGTGTGGTGCTCAGATCTGTCCTCGAGGAGTAGTCCTAGGGTACCTCCAGCAGCCTCACTTTCGGACCTGCTTCAGGCTCCTGCAAACTTGGGACCCTGGGGCTGCTCCAGCCAAGTGCCACGCTCAGCGGGGCTGCTAGGACTGGGGCGATGCCGGCCAGCGCAGGACTCCTCCAGTGAGCACTGCATGCAGCGGGCTCCCCATGGGCCCCGCCAAGTCTTCCTCAAGGATGTTGCCCCGCGGTCTGACACTATGTCTTGGAGCCACCTCCTCTGCATGAGATACTGATCTTTGCCAGTAGAGGGAGATAGAGGGGTGCCGTAGAAGCCAGGGCGTCTCCGGGTGTGGGTGTGTAGTGCGTGCGTGTGTGCGTGTGCGTGTTGCTCCTCCTTTGCGACTGGTTAGCAGTGTGTGTGAGGCCATCTAGTGGTGATGTCTGCAGCCAAGTGCCCAGAGTACACATCTATGCAGACTGTCCTGGAGGTGCGGCCCGCCTCAGATCCGGCTCCCCCCAGTCCCCGGCTCAGCCCTGGCCCGCTGATGGCAGTGTCCCGGTGCCCAGAGACTGTGACCAGTGTGGGCCCAGGCAAGTGGGCTGCAACCACACCTTCTTCTGTGAAGTCTGGACCCGAGGTTGGGAAAGGTGCTCCTTCCAGGGTCGCCCTTCCTTGACGTCCCCCAGGGTACCCCTTAGAGCTCACTTTTAATTTTTTTTTTTTTTTTTTTTTTGGACTGGGGATCTAACTTATGACCCTTGTGCTTGCCAGGCAGGTGCTTATGCCGCTGAGCTAAATCCCCAGCCCTAGAGCTCTCTTTTTAGAGAACTCAGGGAGGTTGAGCTCGGAGCATTGTGAATTTGAGCTCAACCTGGGAATTTAGCAATTTAGCAAGACCCTGTTCCTAAAATTCAAAATGCTCCTGGCTGAGCATTTACTACTGAGGATGTAGTTCAGGACAAAGGCCCTGCTTCAACATCCAGCACCACAAAAACTTACCTCAGGGGCTTTGCATTTGCTTTCTTTTTCCAGGCAAGCGATAAGACCCAGGATCTGGTATATGCACATCAAGTGCGTGACCACTGAGCTCACCGCCAGCCTCCTTTTCTGTCTTGGATGCAAGCCTTGTTCCCTCAGCTCACTTAGCCACCTCTTCCAAGAAGCCTTTGTCTGCCACCCTCCACCCCTTCTAACTATCCCTTTGTCCTTCCTTTCTTGCGTGTGCACTCCTGTCCATGTGAAACTCCATCATTCACCTTGCTGTCTCCCTCCATAGAGGGACATCTCCTCCACTCCTCCACGAGGCCCAGGGCTTTGTCCTGTTCACCACTGCATCCATCCCTAGGGTTTGTAGGTGCTCCATAAATATTTGTTGGGAGGAATGAGGAAGCCAGATATTGTTGTTGTTGCTGTTTTTGTACCAAGGAATCGAACTCACAACCTGGCGCTTGCCAGGCAGGCAGTTGTGCCACTGAGCTATATCCCCTGACCCTCAGACCTGATTCTTTTGGGACAAGCTAAGTTGCTAAGTTACCCAGGCTGGGCTCAAACATGCAATGCTGCCTCAGCCTCCAAGAGTGGTAGGATTTCAAGTCCGGCTCGCCCTGCCTTTCCTGGGCCCGCCTGAGGACCCCCTCCCCCTGGAAGCCTCCCTGACTAGGTGGGCTCTGACCCGAGTGAGCGGCTTGCTCTTGCTCCTCGCCTCCTTTAATGCTAAATCTAGACACCAGGGACGGCCAGAAGCAGGCTACACAGGAGGGCGCAGGCCCGCTTTATTGTAGTGGAGTGGAGGGAGGGCGACGAGGGAGCCTGGAGGCCCCGCGGGCACAGGTGCAGAGCAGGCGTCACTTCTTCCACTCCTTCCGCTCGTAGTCCCAGCGTGAGGCCAGGCCCTGCACCGGGTTTCCCTTCATGTCCAGGACACGCTGGAGCTGCCAGGCCTTCCACTCGTCCGTCAGGGTGTGGGGCTTCTCCGGGAACACTGCAGGGAGGCCCACAGGAGCGCATCGCCCTCGTGGCCCACCCAGGAGTGCAGCCTTGCAGGCTTTGCCTCAGACCTGCTAGTCCCACCCCTAGGGCACCCAGCTTCTTCGGCCATCTTCGTCTGTGCCCAGCGGAGCAGGAAACATAGACTTAAAGACAACCTGAACCTAAGTCCTGGCTCCACCAGCCCCTTGCTGTGTGGCCTCAAGCAGGTCACTTCACCTCTCTGAGCCTCAGACATCTTTCCAGTCAAATCTCAGTATTTGTGAAGCTGCTGGCACAGTGTTGGACAGATACAAAAGACCCATTGAATGTTACCACTCAGCTGCAGTTAGGGAGTTTGCTCCTGCTCACTGGGGAGGGTCCTGGATGAGACAGTTCCTTACCGTTTCTAGGGGATGGGGCGGCTTTTTTTTTTCTTTCTTTTTTTTTTTTTTTTTGGTGCTGGGGATCGAACTCACGACCTCACACTTGCCAGGCAGGCACTTAAGCCACTGAGCTAAATCCCCAGCCCCTTTTTTTTCTTTCTTTCTAAACAAGTTTGCTCTATGTAGTTCAGGCTGGTTTTGAACTCATTATGTAGCTCAGGCTGCCTGCAACTCAGTGATCCTCCTGCCTCAGCCTCCATTCCTTGTGGTGGGATTACAAGTGTGTACCACTATGCTCCACGGTGGCCACTTTAAAAATCTAGGAGGGTGTGATGGCACACTCCTGTAATCCCAGCCTATGTGAGAGGCTGAGGCAGGAAGATCACAAATTTGAGGACAGCCTCAAATTTGAGGACAACTCAGTGACTTATCAAGATCCTGTCAAATATATATATATAGTTGTTTGGTTTTGGGGTTTTTTTTACATATATATTTTTTAAATAGTGCAGTGTGACAGCCATGGGTTCAAACCCCAGTACAATCCATCAAGGGCAAGCCTTAACTCAAGGCTGAAGCTCTTGAGGAGGGATTTGAGAAGCCCCACTGTGTGTGTCGGGAAGGCTGAAGGCTGCAGCTCCCAGTGTTTCTTCCCTGGCAGAAAGGGAGCGATTTTTATGGGCACCTACTGTGTGTCAGACACTGGGCTTGATGAGGTCGCTTCTGGAAGCTCTCTTATGTCTTCCTCGGGCAACTTGGAGATTCCTGTCACATTTTACACAGGAAACAAGGTGAGGTCACTAGAGGTGACACCCAACTCTTCAGGAAGACTGCCAGCTCTTCCTCAATATTCTCTGCCTTTTTTTTCCCCCTTTAGACTGGGAATTGAACCCAGGGTCTTTATACTGAGATACATTTTTGTCCCTTTTTTTATCTTTTATGTATCTTTTATTTTGAGACAATTTTTTTATCTTTTATTATTTGAGACAAAGACAGCTTTGTCTTTGTCTCAAAGACAAAGTTGAGCCTGAACTTGAGATCTTCCTGCATCAGCCTCCCAGGATGCTGGGATTATACACCTGCACAATCATGCCCAGCTTGCATCCTATCCTCTTTATCCACAGTGTGCTTCTCAAATGTGAGTGAGCATCTGAATCAGCCAAAAGGCTGTTAAAATGAGAACTACATGTAGGCTGGGGATGTGGCTCACTAGTGGAGTAGCTGTCTAACATTCATGAGTTCTTGAATTCACATTGCCAACATTGCAAAACAAGAAAAAAGAAAGAAAAATATATTTCCTGGGTTCCACACCCCAAGAATCACCTAGAATAGGGCTAAGAATTTACATCTCTAACAAGTTCCTAGATGGTAGTGTCTGTCTAGGGATGACATTTTGAGAACCATCCTTCTGAGGAAATAAAAGCTCAGTGAACATGTGCTTTTCAGCAAAGACTACATTTCCCAGCTTCCTTTGTAGCTAGGCAAAACCACATGACCATATCCAGCCAATAGGGTATGGGCAAAAATAGAAGCTGCTGGAGCAGCCATCTTGTATGTTAAAATGGAAGCTACCAAGTAAGGATAGTAGAAGGACCTGTTGTTTTGTTTTGTTTTGAAGGACCTATTTTGAGGTGGCACATGCCTATGATCCTAACTACTCAGAAGACTGAGGCAGGAGGATCACCATTTCATCTTCCATCTTTAAAAAAAGAAAAAGGCGACATGGTGTTGCGTGCCTGTAATTCTAGCACTCTAAAGGCTGAGGCAGGAGGATTGCTGCTAGTTCAAGGCCAGCCTGGACTACATAGTGAGTTCAAGGCTATTCTGAGCTGCACAGCGAGACCCTGCCTGGAAATAAAAATAATAACATGAATAATTTTAAAAGAAAAAGGAGCTTGCTTTGTGGAATATCAATACTTGTCTGAATTGCTTGTCTGCCTTTTTTTATGTGTATGAGAGAAACTGTCTTGTTTAAGCTCTTGTATAGGAGAATTCTTTTTCATTGAACTCTTTTTTTTTTTAAATCGGTACCGGGGATCAAACACACGACCATGCACTTGCAAGGCAGGCGTTTATGCCGCTGAGCTAAATCTTCAGCCCCTGGAGAATTCTTTTTACAGCAGCAGTTGAAACAGTATACTGAAAAAGACATGGCTAATATACAGTACTCAGTAAAACACTGCTCATCACTATGTACCAAACACTGGTGTATGCTTTCTCACAAGAACCCTGAGGGCGGGGGGAAAGCTGGGGATTTAGCTCAGCAGCATAAGCACCTGCCTGGCAAGTGTGAGGTCATAAGTCCGATCCCCAGTACAAAAAAAAAAAAAACCCTGAGATGTAGGCATTAATATTCCCATTTTATAGATGAGGAAACTGAGGCTCAGAGAGGCTCAGACTCCCTGCATTCCAATCCAGGCAGCTATGTTCTGCCTTTCATCCTCCACCTTTTTGGAGGCTTTTAAAAACTTAAATCCCAGTAGGATTCCCTGCAGAGCATGGCCAGCAGTTGTGGCCACAAGGGCATGGCCCAAGCTGCAGGCTAGATGTGACTACTCACCATAGACCCGCTGCCACCAAATCACCAAAGCCGTTACTCCCATGAAAAAGAAGACACAGCCCGTCACTGTCTTCCACTCGTTGGAGCGCCGGTTCATCTCTGCAAAGGTCTCTCGGAACTGGATCCGGTACACTGCAGGAGGCGGAGTGGGAAGGGGCCTGAGGCATATTCCACCCCAGCAGCCCAGGGATCCTGGTCCCCGCTCCCTGCAACAGATGCTGGTTGGCCAGCAAATTCTTAGTGAGCATCTACTGTCTACGAAGTGAGACTAGGAACTGGGGTCATGGCAATGATGAGCAGACAAAAATGCCTGCCTTCATGGAGCTATGGCAGGGACACCCATGGCAAACAGGCTGCAGATACAGGCTGTGGGCGGAGGCTACTTCAGTCAGGGAGGCCAACATCTGTCAGAGGACAGCAGGAGAACCAAAGGAAAAAAGTCAGGTGAAGATGGAAGCAAGGCCTGAAAGCAGAGGGGCAGGGCAGGGGAGGGGTGCAAAGGCCGTATGGCTGGGGTGAGTGGACTAAAAGGGGAGATGTAGTGAACCAGTCACAGCAGACAGATGGCACAGGACCTGGCCAGCCAGGGGAGGGGGGCCTTGCCTCTCACTGTCTGAACCGGGGAGGGTGGGTATTAGGCAAGAAAGCAACAAAATTGTGCTTATATTTGACTGTAACTTTTATCAGGACTGTTCCTGACTTTCACTTCCCTCACACGGAGTATTTTTATTTATCTGCTTTCTGATTACTGCTTGTCTTTCCTACTGGACTATAAGCTTCAGGGGACAAGGACTATGTTCTTGCTATGTTCCCAGAGCCCAGAACAGTGGTGGCACCTAGGAGGCTTCTCTCTCTGTCTCTTCTCCTCTCCCTTCTCCTTTCTTCTCTATCAATATATTTAAAATTATAAATCTTTTGTTATGGGGGTTGGGTGTGTGGCTCAGTGGTAGAGCTCTGGTTTTGCATGCACAAGATCCTCAGTTCAATCCCCAGCACCACCAAAAAAAGAAAACTCACCACCTTGCACTTGTCAGGCAGGCACTTAAGCCACTGAGCTAAATCCCCCGCCCCTAGAAAACTTCTTTTTATTTTTGCTTCAAATGTGTACATTCTGGGCTGGGGATGTAGCTCAGCAGCATAGGTGCTTGCCTTTGGACAAGTATGAGTTCAATTCCCAGTACTAAAAAAAATTTTTTTTAAAAAGCACCTTCTACCAATTGTCAAAATAGGAGATACAGCCCAAAATCTAGTAAATGCTCAAAAATTTTGAACAATTTGGTATGGTAAAAAACATTACCACAAATCTCCCTCAGAATCCTCCCCCTGTCTCTGAACACACCTATCCTGTCATTCCTGCCACATTCGGAAGCAGTTCTGGAAGTCCTCTTTAGAAGTATCGAGTCACACCGTTTTGCTGCCTCCTGGTCCTGAACTGATGAGAAATTTCCCTGTCGCGGCCATTTTGACCCCAGGGAAGCCAGGAGTCACGTGGCATCGGGGCCTATGAATGAGGTGGATGAGGACACACCATCATGTCTTCATTTGGCAGATTTTACCCTGAATGTCTGAATAATGTAGAATGATCATAAAAAGTGGTGAATGTTTAAACTGTGAAATTTATTACAATAAAAGACACATTGCCATTGTTCCCTCAAAATACTCCCTGTTCATCCATCTGTCCGTTCCTGGGGGTCTTACGGGGACCTCCTGCGAGGCCAGGCCCCGAAGTTGCCCCCAGCTCTCTCTTTCCTCTTCCCCTCTCCCCCTGTCCCTGCAGACATCCCTAGCGCACAGCACGCGGCAGGCAGCCCTAGGACCGCGTCACTCCTGGCCGTGTGTCTTTTACTGTGATAAGTGTTTTTTTTTTTTTTTTTTTAGTTTAAACGTTCACCAGCTCTTTGCATCGCCCCCTGGATAGTCACAGGCAGGTAACTGAAAGAGGCTTGAGCACAGTCATCAGGTGGGTAGGCCCGGAGTGTCCTCAGTGAGCAAAGGGGACAGGGAGGAACTCAGGACCCAGGACCCAGGACAGGCAGGGTCTCTCCAAGAACACAGGGACCCAGCCCGGGGTCTGAGGAAGGAGACTGACTTTCTTCCTCTTTTCTTTTTCTTCCTTCTTCCCTCCCCCCTTTCCTTCTTTTTTATAGCCCTGAGCGTGACCTGATGTGTGCAATCCCTTCTCACTGTATCAAACACACGTGAGGAGAAACAGCTAAAGGAAAGCCAAAGCCGCCAGCAGAATTTCACGGTGAGAGGGAACAGCCAGACACCCCGGGGAGCTCGGCTGGGCAGGAGTCAGACTTCCACCACTGGTGTGGGGGTGCTGGGGCTGGGAGCCGGGGACCAGGGGAGGAAGGCTGGGGGGAGCAGGGGCGGGGCAGGTCACTTGCTGAGCCCCATGCCAGCCTAGCCTGCTGCACCCTCAACACAGCAGCTGAGGGCCCCTGCTGCCAATCTGTGGGGTTCAAATCCTGCCTGCCCTAGTCCAGCTGTGGGGAAGGGGGTGTCTGTGTCTGAACAGGAAGAAAGGGAGAGGGAACAGAGGGGGAGGGGAGGGGTGTGCGGGGAAGGGAAAGAGCTATGAGCAGTTTCCAGGGCAAGGGCAGGGCCTGGCTGGTCCCAACCACACTTCCAGGGCCTGGCCTTGCAGTAGGCGCTCAGGAAGCTGCCCAGGGAAAGGAGGGAGAGAGGGCAGGGAGGGGGAGCAAGGGAGAAGGAGCAGGCACCTCTCCCAAGGCTGGGCTCCCCCAGTGGTGGACTGAGACCAGGCCCCCATAGGGAAGGCTGGGCCCAGGGTGCTCTTTCTGATGGGCGCCCAGGAGCCCCATGTTCCTCCTCAAGGTCAGACCCCTGCTCCCCGCCCACCTCTGTGCCTGTCTGTTCCCTGCTAGATGACTCCAAGACCCTCCACAGGCTCCTGCTGTGACACCACTGTCCCCTGCTGCCCCCAAGTCGGCAGTACCCTCTCTTAGAGACCTCCAGTATTCCCTTTTGGTCCCCACCCCCAGGCACAGCCCATTTTAGTCCTGTACTGTAGAGTTGGGGTCTATGTCAGTTACCCACCTGGTCTGGGAGCCCCATGAGGGCAGAGGCTGTGACCTGGTGTCTGCCCGCCTCTTGTCCCCAGCATTGCCCAGCCATAGGCTGTGCACAAAGATTGAGTTAATTAAAGAATGAATGGAGCCAGGGGTCTAGGTGGCTGAGGCAGGAGGATCCCAAATTCAAGCCCAGCACAGGCAACTTAGTAACTTAGTGAGATGTTGTCTCAAAATAAAAATAGGCTGGGGATGTAGTTCAGTGTGAAGGTTTTTGGTTCAATCCCCAGTATCACCAAAAAGAAAAACAAACAAAAAGAAAAGAATGAAAGGATATACCCCACTCTCCAGGTGTGCGTTCAGATATTGGGGGCTCTCTAGCTGCCTGGGGCTCCTCACCTTGCCACCCTTTCCCACTCTGCCAGGGTGCTCATTGCAAAGCCCCCCATGCACCCAACTCTCCCCACATCGAGACCTACAGGCCACCTTCTCGGCGTGGCTCAGCTGGGCCCAGCTGCCCTTCTCCCTCTCCTTCAGGGCACGCTGCTCGGCGCTCAGGTCCGTGCAGAAGGGCTCGTCCGGCATGGGGTAGTAGCGCTGGGCGTAGTTGTTGGTATAGGGGGGCATCTTGCCCTGGCCACCAACTGCAGACACAAGGAACAGAGCTGTGTGCAGGCTGCCCCAGGCTGCCACCCTGGCCTTTGCTGGGCACTGACTATGTGCTGGAGCTAGTTTAAGGCTTTCCGGAGAGTTTGCCTCACCAGCGCCCCATCACTCTGAGACGAGCGATGCTGAGCAGCTAAGTGGCTTCTAGAATTCACCAAGCAAGAAGCCACAGGGCCCAGGCTGCGCCTCAGCCCTTCTGGCTGGAAAGATCTAAGGTGAGGAGGTCATGCCCGGCCAGGGCTGCTGTGGGCACAGACTTGAGGCAGGAACTGAGGTGCTGGATTTGCATAGGTCTTCTCAGAGCTCAAGGGCACAGCTTTGGAGCCGTGGGGTGTGAGTCCCTATTTGATCTACTCTACCTCCAACAAGTCCTTCACCTTGCCATGCCTCAGTATCCTCACGTGGACAGCGAGGGTAACGAGCTTAGAAGACTTCACGAGGAGCCTGGCACACAGCAGCTGCTCAGTAAAGTACCCTGGTTCACTGAGGTGGCTTCTATCATGGCCTCTGCTCCTGCAAGTTCCCCGATGAGTCAGCCCCCCAAGCTCCTCAGGAGTGCCCAGCATGCCCAGAATAAATGGGCACTAGGGAGGACCTTGCCAAGGCCCTTCTGTTCACTGACACCAGAGGGGCCCTCCAGGGGGGCACTGGTACTGCCTTAAGAGACAGCACTGGAACTGCCTCAGATAAGGAGTCTTGGCTCTTCCTTCCAGGGTCTGGGGCCCAGTGTGTCCGTCAGAGAGATGGGGGTGCCCACTCTTCGCCTCACAAGGTCTAATGTTCATCATCACAGCTTGGCTGCCGTCTGGCTGAAGTCGCCCCTGCTCTCGCCTGGCTCCTGCCTGGCATGGGCACTGAGGGAGCATGCAGGGGCCAGGCCCTCAGTGCCCTCCATCCACCTCAGCACAGGGGCTGAGGTTTGGGGTCGAGCCCTGGGGAAGCTTGGAACAGGGGTCCATGGTCTGCTTGGCTGTGGGCTCCCTCTCCAGGGAGAACCCAGCTGAGGACCAAGGAGTGGGGTGGAAGGAAGTGGTCCGGAGGAAGCCTTCAGAATTACGTCTGGAGCTAGGCTGGGAAGGGGGTCCAGGTCTTACCCGCATCTCCTGGGCTGTGCGCCCCCCGAATTCCAGGTCCTCGCCTCAGCACCGAGCTCCAGGCAGCTCTGGAGAGCATCTGGGATGGGGTTGAGGAATGAGTTCTGCCCGTGGGGCCCATCGCTGGGGGGTCCTCGGGGATCCAAGTCACCCATGTGCCCCTGAACCTTCTAATTTTGCATAATAACACCATGGGGGAGACATGGGGTCCTAGATATTTGGATTCCCTTTTGGGGTCCTCAATGCACTATTTCAAAATTGAAAGAGGCTTAACTTAGCAGTGGGGTTGGGGACCTGGGTTCTGGGCCTGCACAGGATGGCAAACCTTCCCCAACCCCCCCAACCCCTCCCCCACCCGCTTACGGTCTGCCTCCAGGGAAACTGGAGGGGAGGCCAGGTAGGGAGAGGCAGGTCCTGAGCTCTCCCCTACATGGCCATCTGCAGAGGTCTCTGTGCAGATGGTCAGGGCCCCCCCTCCCCCTAATTGGCTGCCTACGTGCAGGGAGCCTGTTGGAGCTGGCAGAGAGGGTACAAGCTGTGCCCCACCCCCACCCCCGGGGGAAGTCTCAGGGTCTGGCGTCCCGTGGGGGTGGGGAGTGGTTTTAGAGGACTGGGACCAAACTGGGTCAGAGGGAGGGAGAGGACAGCACATCTGGAGAGAGGAGGGGGGCATCCCACTTCCGGAGAGACAAAGGGATCCCCACATCTGGAGAGAGGAGGGAGCATCCCAGTTCTGCAGAGACAAAGGGGTCCCATCTGGGGAGAGGAGGGGGCATCCCATTCCCTGGGAGACAAAAGAGTCCCCACATGTGGAGGAAGGGCACCCTGCTTCTGAGGAGACAGAGAAGCACCTCATCACTAGTCACCAGCAAGGGTACCCCGTGGTGATAACCCAGAGCCCCAGCTGGGCAGAAAGGTTGGGGTCAGTGATGGGGGGGTGCGAGGGCCTGGTGTGAGTGGAGGCGGAGGGCGCAGTCTACACCTGGGGAAAGGAGTGCGCCCCGTGTCCGCGAAAAGAGAGGGTCGCTGCAGTGGCTGGAGCCCAGAATTCGACCCAGGGAACCGGGTGTCGGAGCCCGGGCGGCAGGATCCTCGCACCCACTCACCTCGCGGGCTGGTGGCGACAGCGCAGAGCGACCCTCCCGGGGCTACAGTGTGGAGCTGAGACCCAGCTCCAAAGGGACGAGCGTGGCGCCGCCCCCAGGCCCGCCCCGCCGCTGTCCCCACCGCTGTCCCCGCCACCCCCGCGTGGGAATGTCCGCCTCGGCGCCGTGGGAGCGCCGGCCCCGCGTCCCTGGGGGCGCCCCGGCCAGCTGCCTACCCCGGGCACTGCGATCCGCGCCCATCCTAGGGGTCCTGCCTCTGGGACCCTCAGCGCTGGGGATCCCAGGAGCGGCGTGTCACCGTGCACGGCCTCCAGACTTTGCCTCTGCGGCTGCACCTGCGACGCCCGCATCGGGCGAGCCCAGCTGAAGCCAACCGCCGACTCCAGGAAGCCTTCCTGGATGGCTGCGAAGCTGGCCTGGGGCGGGCTTCCTCCCTCTGGAATTCAGCTGCTTTCTTTCCCTTGAAAGGAAGGAGGTAGTGACAGCTCCTACCTCAGACGGCTGTGGTAAAGACCGCATCTGTTAATAGAAAAGCCCCACTTACATTTATTCTAGAATTACTTATTCAGCTACTCAGGAGGCCAAGGCTAGAGGATCGGGAGTTCAAGGCCAGCCTGGGCAACATAGCCAGACTCTTCCTTCTTCAGAAAGAGAGACAGAGAGAGACAGAGAGAGACAGAGAGAGAGAGGCCTGTGCCATCTGACGTTTTATTACCAAGCCAAATGTTGCAGGATTTGGAGCTGAACAGGGCTTGCAGTATGGTTTCAGGCAGAGAAAGAGGCTTGTGCAAAGGCCCAGAGGTAGAAAAACAGCCTGTGCTCAAAGAACAGAAGAGAACCCACTGTGGCCAGGACTAACAGGTTAGGAGAGAGAAGATGCTGAACCACCAATCAGGGTCTGCTAGCCATGGTGAGGGTCTCAGATTTGATTCTAGAGATGGGAAAAGTCAGTCATGGTAACAGCCATCTGTAATCCCAGCTACTCTGGAAGTGAAGGCAAGAGTATTGCAAGTTGAAGTCCAGCTTGGAACCGCTCTCAAAATTAAATAAATAGGGCCGGGGATTTAGCTCAGTGGCTTAAGCGCCTGCCTGGCAAGTGCAAGGTCATGAGTTCAATCTCCAGTACCAAAATAATAATAATAATAATAAACTAATTAATTAATTAAAAGGACTTGGAATGTAGTTCAGTGGCATAGCACTTGCCTAACATGCACAAGGCCCAAGGTTTGATTTCCCATTTTTTAAAAGTGTATTTGTAAAAAAAAAAAAAAAAGTGTATTTGTGTATTTGTGGCCGGGCATGGTGGTACATACCAGTAATCCTAGCACTTGGGAGACCACGGCCGGAGGATTACTACAAATTCAAGGCCAGCCTAAGCTACACAATGAGTACAAGGCCACCCTGGCATACTGACATACATAGCAAAAACCTGTCTCAAAACAAGGGCTGGGGATTTAGCTCAGTGGCATAAGCGCCTGCCTTGCAAGCGCCCGGTTGTGAGTTTGATCCCCGGTACCAATTAAAAAAACACAACACAACACACACACACACACACACACACACACACACACAGAACTCACCATGTAGCCCAGGCTGGCCTGGAGCTCCTGGTGATCCTCTTGCCTCATCTTCCCAAGTGCTGGGATTACAGTTGTGCCACCACACCTAAAACAGACCCCCCCATTTATTAAAAAATAAAAAGACGAAGAGCAGTGTGGTCAAATGGAGCAGAGCAGGAGTTCAGTAAATGCGGGCTGTTAGCATCCTGAGGGTGCACTGACGATGGGTGACAGCTGTGCGTCCCTACAGAGGCCTGAGGACCAGAGCTTTCCAGGTGTCCTGATTCCCACCCAGCAGGTGGCCCTAGGCCCTGCCCATCCATCCATCAGAGTTCCAGTAGCCCAGTGAGGCAGCACGGACCTGTTTCAGCCTTTCTGAAGGAGCCTAGAAGATCAGAGACTCAGGAAAAGGTGCTAAAAAGAACCTTGAGGGCGGGGGATTTAGCTCAGTGCACGTGTCTGCCTGGCAAGTGCAAGGTTGTCAGTTCGATCCCCGGTACAATCAATCAAGCAATCATACGTAGAATGGGCAGTACGATACGACACTTGCGTCCTGGCTTGAGCAGCGACAAGCAGGGAGCCTTGAGAAGTCCTACAGGAGTCGTCTCGGCCCTCAACCTCTCGGCTCCAGGCCCCACCAGGTAGGGCACGGCGCCCTCTGGTGCTGACTCTCGGGGAGTGGGGCGGCTTCTCCCTTTCCCCAGCCTCACCTGGACGCAAGCCAAGGCGCCCTGAGACCAGGAGCCCTAGGGATGGAGGACGGGGCGGCCCCCTCCGCCAAGCAGCCTGCAGGACAGCGCCTAGAGCCTTCCCAGACACGTCGGGGCGGCTGGGTGGTGGGCGCACCGGAGTGAGGGGTCCATGTGTGCGCTCTACAGCGGCGCGCCTAGGGGACCCGGGGCCTCTCAAGGAAAGGCCTTTGAGGGGCGCGCGGGGGGCGGGGGAACGACCCTCTGTTCCTCCCTGCCCTATCCCAGTCCCGCCGCCGTGGGAAAACCCTGGGCCAGATGTGGAGTGCTGCTGTGAAGAGGAACATCTGTGCGGGGAGCCGCCCGCTCCAGGGCACTCAGGGAGGCTGGGGCGCCTCATTTACTCAACTCCTGCCCTGCTCGTTTTGACCACACTGCTCTCCGCACGAGGGGGCAGCTTGCGCTCCCGCGGCTCCTTAGCGGACCGACGCACGACCTCCGCCCAGGCACGGAGGTGCTACCGAGGAGGGTCTAGGCGGCACCCAGGACCCGCGGCAAAAGAGGAAAAGGGCGGGACGAAGCCCGGCGGCGCACTGGACCGCGAGCTGCGCTGGAGTCGGGCAGAGGGTGAAACGAGCGGAGGTGGTAGACAGAGAAGAGCACAGCAGAGGGGTGTGTGTGTGTGTGTGTGTGTGTGTGTTAAGGCGTGGCAGAGGAAAGTGGGACCAGGTGGGGGAAAACTGGGACCGGGGGCGGGGTCGGAGTGGGGTATATCCCGTGGGAGGTGTATTACCCAGCGAGCAGTCCTGCGCTGGATCAGAAGAGTGGTGTCAAGACCCGCAGTTACAGGGGCCTCACCAGAAAGCTTATAAAAGTGGGTAGGTGGCGCACACCCAGTATTCCTGCACCTAGGGAGGCTGAGGCAGGAGGATCTCCAAATTCGAGTCCAGCCTGGGCAATTTAGCAAGATGCTGTCTCGAAAGAAAAACCTAAAAAGGAATAGAGCAGGATGTGTTAGTGCACGCCTGCAATTCCAGCACTCGGGAGGCAAAGGCAGGAGGATGGCCTCAAGTTCGAGGCCAACCTGGGCCACATAGTGGGTTCAGGGACAGCTATGTAGTGAGATCCTGTCTAAAGATAAACAAACAAAAAAAGTAAAGAAAAAAGAGGCTAGAGTTGTAGCTCAGTGGCAGAGCACCTGCAAGTTCAATCCCTAGCTCACACTTGCCAGGCAGGCACTGCTCTGCTAAGCTAAATCCTTTATACACTAATTAGTTTTAGTAGTTGTGGCAAACTGTATTTTGGTTTGGTTTGGTTTTTGTTTTGTTTTCTTTGTTTTTTCTTTTATTTTAAGGAGATTAAAACCAAACCAAAACAAAATGATGCAGAAGTTCAAAATAAGATAGCAGGAAATTAACACCTCCTCTGATCCTGGGTTCCTGGAGTGTGGAGAGGCACAGGGTGGTGGTTTGCTGGTGCTCCCCATGGCCGTGGGGCCTGGGGCGTGGCTTGTTCTCTGGACCCCGGACCCCTAGGTGGGCTCTAAGCTATTTCTTTCTAATGAATTGACTGTCACATTTCCAAAGTTCTGAAATGGCCAAACCTAGAAAGACTTCTCTTTAGGCTCCTGTTTGAAACCAGCAGCTACAACAAACTACTGGCTTGATTCAAGACCATTGTTTGTTTCTTGAGACAAGGTCTTGCTATGTAGTCCAGGCCAGCCTCAAACCCGCAGTGACGTTACTGTCTCAGCACAAAAGCATATTATGTGCGGATGCCCACGTCTCACCATTGTCCTTCAAATTTTAGTTCAAACATCATCTCAGAGAGAGTCCCTCAGCCATGTGTGGTGGTGCTCGCTCACTTGTAATCCCAGCATTCTGGGAGGCTGAGGCAGGAAGGTCATAAATTCAAAACCAAGTTAGATAATTTAGCAAGAACTCATCTCAAAATAAAAACAACGAAAAAGGTCTAGAGATGTAGCTCAGTGCAAAAGCCACACGTTCAACCCTCATTACAGGAAAAGAGAGGAAAAAAGAGTGCTGGGAAGGGCCTCGGTTGGAGCTTAGTGACACAGCACCTTCCTGGCAAGCACGAGGCCCTGGGTTGATTCTCAGTGCTAAAAAACCCCCCAAAAAACAAAAAACAAAAAAAGTGATGGGAAGAAAATAAATCTATACCAATTAGGGAGAGCACTTTCCATATGTCTTGGGGAAATTCTCTCATTTGTTTGTGGTTGTTTTGAGACAGGGTCTCGCTATATGGTTCAGGCTGGCCATGAATTCACCCTGTAGCCCAGGCTCGCCTTGGTCTTGGAGTGATCCTACTACCTCAGTTTCTTGGGTGCTAGCATTACAGTGTGGGCCACCAGGCCTGATTTAGATTTATCTTCTTCCCCTTGGTACTGAGGGTTGAAACGAAGGCCTTTACACTGAGCTACCTTACCAGACCTTTTAGTTTTGGAGGCAGAGTTTCTCTAAATTTTTTTTTGTTTTAAAGGGGGTAAAATTAAACACAACAGAACAGAACAGAACAGGACATAAGAAAGCATAAATTTCAAAGCTAGACAACCAGAGATCTTCACTATCTGTCATATTGTCTCTTGTTTTCTTCCAAATGGTTGTCCATATCTTTGCATATGGGGAGCTCATACTAAATAACATAGCCAATCTTTTCACAAGATGTGTAGTTCACTGGCTCCCACTTGCTAATCAGGGGGGTGGGGGTTGGGGGTGGGGGAAGACAACACGGGATGGGGGACAGGACGACATGAGATGTTTGATTCTCAACCCATGTGCTGGCCTGGACTACATAGCAATACCTTGTCTCAAGAAACAAACAATGGCCTTGAATCATAGCTGCCGCCCCCCCCCCCAGAGAGGGGAGGAGCTCCTTGTTCTCCCGGCACCCCGAGTCAACTGCACAGTGCAGATCCCGGCGCGCCAGGGTCTCTCCCCTGCAGGCCGCCAAAAGTCCGCCATACTCACCTGCTATTTCTTTCTGATGAATTGACCATTCCATTTCCAAAGTTCTGAAATGGCCAACAGACCACAGAAAGAATTGTCTTTAGGCTCTTGTTTGAAACCAGCAGCTATAGCAATCTGCTGGCCTTGCTTCAGGGCCACTCTCTAAATTTTTAAACTTGGTGGCACATCATAATCCCAGCACTAGGGAGGCTGAGGCACAGCGATCACTGTGAGTTTGAGGCCAGCCTACTACTTGGAGAATTCAAAACCAGCCTGCATTACAAACAGACCCTGTCTCAATCAATCAATCAATCAATCAATCAATATTGCTAACTTGCCCAGGCTGGGCTTGAGCTCAAAGTCCTCCTGCCACAGCCTCCCATAGGACTAGGCTTTGTAGGTATGTCCCACCACAGCCAAGTCCAGCACTTTCCATCACATAAGGTTACACACCATAAACCTTCAGTTCCATGTGGCCATATCCACTGCACACAAAACTCTTCCCTCTGCAATGACACCCACCTGTTAGACTGCTGCCTTGCTATTGAATTTTTATTGGTGCACTTAGAAACCATGGTTAATAAGTTTCAGTTTCTTCTTTGCTATTACATAGAAATCCAATAGCTGGGTATGGTGGTGCACGTTTGTAATAGTACCACTCAGGATTGCTTCAAATTCAAGGTCAGCCTGAACTCCATAGCAAGACACTTTCTCAAAAAAAAAAAAAGAAGAAGAAGAAGTCCAATTAATTTTTGTGTATTTACCTTATATCCTTGGTTTTATTGAATTCATTTACAAGTTATATTAGCTTTCTGAGCTATTGTAACAAAATATCAGAGGCTGAGTGGCTTAAACAGCAGAAATTTTTCTGATGCTTTCCAAAACCACCTTTCAGTTCCCTTTCTTTTGTATTTATTGTTTTCTGTGGTTAATGGCCTTGATTTCTGTTCTTTATTCTTTTTTTAATCCTTTTTTCTCCAAGTCCATTTTCTTTTTTTTTAAATTTTATTTAAAGAGGAAAAAAAAAAACAACCAAACAAAACAGAAAAAGGGTAGCAACAATACAGAATTCCAAAGGCAAAAAATAAAAGAACCACAATAACAACAACAAAGCAAAAACACTAAGAAATCGCCACTTGATAGGTTACATACTGTCATCATTGGAAATAGTTGTTCAAGTTACAAAATTAAAGCACACAAAGTAGACATTCAAACAGTGAGACTATGAACAGTTCTGCTCAACAATCCAACAAAAACAGTAATGTGGTCATCCATCCTACACACTTAAACATACATGCAGTTATATCCTTTAGAGCACTTTCTTTTCCCCTCTCTGTCATATTGTCTCTTGTTTTCTTCCAAATGGTTGTCCATATCTTTGCATATGGGGAGCTCATACTAAATACCATAGCCAATTTTTTCACAAGATATGTAGTTCACTGGCTCCCACTTGCTAAGGGGAGGGGGACATGGGACAGGACGACATGAGATGTCTGATTCTCAGCCTGCCCACCAGCAGGATTACAGCTGCCCCCCCCCCAGAGAGGGGAGGAGTTCCTTGTTCTCCCAGCACCCCGAGTCAACTTCATGGTGCAGGTCCCGATGAGCCAGGGTCTCTCTCCTTCAGACCACCGAAAGTCTCCACACTCACAGCTGCCCCCCAGAGAGGGGTGGTACTCCTTTTTCTCCTGGCACCCCAAGTCAACCACAGGGTGCAGGTCCTGACACACCAGGGTCTCTCCCCTGCAGGCCTCCTAAAGTCCGCCATACTCACCTGCTATTTCTTTCTGATGAATTGACCATTACATTTCCAAAGTTCTGAAATGGTCATCAGACCACAGAAAGAATTCTCTTTAGGCTCCTGTTTGAAACCAGCAGCTACAGCAATCTGCTGGCCTTGCTTCAGGGCCATAAGTCCATTTTATTTCAAGGAGCTGTTCTTTATTCTTTCTTTCTACTTGCTTTGGGGTTATGTCTCTCTTTTTCCTAGTTTTTGAAAGTGGAAATTTAGGGCTGGAGATTTAGCTCAGCAGCATAAGCACCTGCTTGACAAATGCAAGGTCGTGAGTTTGATCCCCAGTACCAAAAAAAAAAAAAAGTAGAAGTTTGCATTGTTGATCTGAGACCTTTCTTCTTTTCTCACATAAACCGTTAATGCTATAAAAAAAATTTAGCTATTTTTCAGAGCCAATATGTTTCATAAATTTGGATATACTATAATTTTATTTCATTAGTTTAGTTAAAATATTTTTAAAATTTCTCATGAAACTTCTCTGGCTTGTGAATGGTTCAAAAGTGATGTGTTCAGTTTCCAAATTTTTGGGAGTTCCCAGGTATTCTCCCATTCCTGGTTGCTGATTTAACTTCTTTTTCTTTTCTTTTTTTTTTTTTTGTACCAGGAATTGAACTCAGGACCTCATACTTGCCAGACAGGCACTGTGCCACTGAGCCACATCCTTAGCCCTTTAATTCTATTATGATGACAGCATGTATCATACTTTTTTTATTTTGTTGGGTTTTTTTTTTTTTTTTTTTTTTTTTTTTTTTTTTTTTTTTTTTTTTTTTTTTTTTTTTTTTTGGTACCGGGGATTGAACTCACAACCCCGCACTTGCCAGGCAGGCACTTAAGCCACTGAGCTAAATCCCCAGCCCACTTTTTTTATTTTTATTTTAAATTTTATTTTAAAAAGAAAAGGAGGGCTGGGGATTTAGCTCAGTGGCCTAAGCGTCTGCCTGGCAAGTGTGAGGTCATGAGTTCGATCCCCGGTACCAAAAAAAATAAAAAATAAAAAAAAATAAAAAGAAAAGGAAACAAAACAAACAAAATAGAAAAAAGGGTAGCAACAATACAAAATTCCAAGGAAAAAAAAGAAAAGAACAACAAAATACTAAGAAGTCATTACTTGATAACTTACATACTGTCATCTTGGAAATAGTTGTTCAAGTTACAAAGTTAAAACATACAAAGTACACATTCAAGCAATGAGACTGTTAACGGTTCTGCTCCATGATCTAACAAAAACAGTAATACGGTCATTCATCTTACACACTTAAACATACATTCAATTATATCCTTTAGAATACACTTTTTTATTTTAAAGAGAAAAAAACAAAAATCAAGAAGCAAGCAAACCATCAAAAACAACAAAAGCAAAATGACAACAATAGACAATAGTGATACAGGATTTCAAAACAAGATGATAGGAATTTAGAATGGTTGTTATATTGCATATTGTTATCTTCAAAACAGTTGCTCAGAAAAAAAACAGTTGCTGAGACTCATACATTTTTTATTAGTATAATGATGTTTGCAATGCATAACATTTAAAGTGTTAAACGCTCGTTCAATGTAACATGCCCGAGATGGCCCATGGGAGAAATGCCGCAAGTGCCATTGACAAGGACGAGCGCCATGCTGCCAACCAGGGAGCTCTCCAGAGTGTCACCGCTTCCAGTTGGCCGGTAGCATCATCCAAGCTTCATGCCCTTGCCAACTCTCTGCTCTATCAAGTACTGAAAGAGAAGTGTTAAACTGCATGTGAGGGTGCAGCTTGTAGTTGGGAGGCTGAGGCAAGAGGGTTTTTAGTTTGAGGCCGGCCTAGGCATCTTAGCTAAACCCTTTCTTGAAAGAAAAGAAGGAAAGGAAGGGGAGGGAGAGAGAGAAAGTGGTAAGCTGTCCATGTCTACAAGTACATGCAGTTGGGAGTTCATTTCTCCTTTCAGATGTGTCTGTTTTGCTTTTTTGGTTCCAGGTATCAAACTCACAACCTCACACTTACCAGGCAAGCACTTAAACCACTGAGCTAAATCCCCAGCTGTTTTGCCTTTTACATTCAGGACTCCACTGAGCAGGCCTGTGACTCAGGATTGTGACATGGTCTGGTGACTAAACTTTTTATCATTATACAGTTTTATCCCTGGTGATTTTCTCCTATTCTAAAGTCAGTATCTCCTATTAACTTAGTCATCCCCACTTTCCTTTTTCTCCTGGTGCAAGGATTTTGTGCTGAGCTAGGTCCCCAGCCCTTTTTTGTTTATTTTGAGACAGGGTCTCCCTAAGTCACACGACTGCCCAGGTGAGGCTCAAACTTTCAGTCCCCCTGCCTCAACCTCCTAGAGTGCTGGGGTTGAAGGGTGCACCCCATGGCCAGCTCACCTTTCTTCTTTTTAGGTATGGAATTATACAAAATGTGCTGGGCATGGTGGCACACACCTGTCATCCCAGCACTCAGGAGGCTGAGGCAGGAGGATTGCCACAAGTTTGAGGCCAACCTGGGCTCCATAGTGAGTTCAAGGCTGCCTGTACTGCATAATGAAACACTGTTTCAAAAAAAAAAACAAAATGAAAATCATGAAATTATACAAAACATGATCAAAAGATACAGTGAATGTTTAAATTTAATTTTTTTAGCCAGGCATGATGGTACATGCCTTGGGAGGCTGAGTTCAAGGCCAGCCTGCTGGACTGTGTAGTGAGACTGTCTCAAAAACCAAAAACCAAACCAAAGAAAACAAATATATTGCTACTAATCCCTCACAGTACTCCTCTTTACCTGGAACACACCTATTCCATCATTCTTTTTGTTTTGTTTTATCTTCTGAGACAGAGTCTCACCAGCAGTCGGGTTGGCCTTGTGGTCACTGCGTAGCCTGGGCTGGCCTTGACTTCATGGCAATCCTCTTGCCTCAGCCTCCCGAGTACTGGAATTACAGGAGTGAGCCACCACACCCAGCTGGCCTGTCACTCTTGTCCCTTTCTTTGTGGTTGCTTTGAGACAGGCTCTCACTATGTGGTTCGGGCTGGTCTCAAACTCCCATTCAACAGTTGCTATCTGTCAATTGGTGGATTGTAACAATTAGTATGTTTGTTTAATTATTAACTAGTATGTTTAGGCTTTTTTTTTCTTTTCCATATAGTGCTAGGGATCAGGGCTTCAGGCATGCTAGGCAAGTGCTCTAGCCCTGAGCTGTACATCCAACCTGATCTTTGATTGACACTGAGATGGTCTCATTGCATTATCCAGGCCAGGCGAGACTCGGTGCGGAAGTGCCAGGGCTTCTGGAGATTTTTTTTTTTCTTCCTGTTTTGAGACGACGTCTAACTCACTACATAGCCCAGGCTGGCTTGAACTCACAGTCTTCCTGCTTCAGCCTCCCATGGTAATGGGATTAGAGGTGTGTGCCACCATCCCCAGCCTTGGTGTTAATTCTAATACACTCAGAGCTCAGCCCTTGTCGGCCTCCTGGAGTGTGTTCCAGAGACAGAGCCCAGGACTTGAGTTGGTTCCCTTCACCCTCTTTCTCCTTCCTAGAATCTTCTCCATATTCTCTGGCTCCCGTGGGTCCCTTTCCCTGGTGCCCTGGTCCCACCCCGTGGCCCTGGGCCTCCCTTAGGGCAAAAGACCTTAGTGAGGAAATTGAGGAAAATAAAGCGAGGATTTGACCCACATCACTGCCCCACCAGGGCCCCTTTTCCAAGTTCCCTGAGGCCCTGGGAACTCCAGAGAGGATGCCCGTGCCGGAAGCGCAAGAAGCCAGATGGCACTAAGCTCTCTACCGGGCTGCAGGGCCAGGTCAGGCCAGGTGCAGCCCCAGCCCGAGGGAGAAGAGCGCTCCTTGGTCTTGGCTCCCAGAGCCCCATTTTGCTGGTTATTTGCTGGAATCATGGGCTTCACTTTTTTAGATTTTTGCTGTCAAACCAGGTGATCAGATTTGTGGAGGAGGCGATTTTTGCTGTCAAGCAGTTTCCCAATTGATATTGCCCTGGTTCAAACAAAACCCAGGAATAAAGGAAGAAAATTCACTGAGAAACTGCCTGCTGCCATACCAGTTGTTTTTCAGGGGTGGGATTCCCACGCCAACCTGCTTGCTCACTTTTATGTTTCAGAGCTTGCCAGGCAGGCACTTATGCCACTAAGCTATATCCCTGGCCCCTTCTCTCTCATTTTTTTTAGACCAGTCTCACTATGTAGCCCAGGCTGGCCTCAAACTCTCAATGATCCACCTGTCTCAGCCTGCTGAGCATTAGAGTTACAGGCCTCCACCACCACACGTTGTTTTAAAATAATTGTAGACTCACAGAAGCCGTACACATAGTATAGGGAGTTCCTCTGTACCCTTCCCTCATTTCCCCTGTGTCGGTGTCCTCCGTAATAAACGAAAACATTAAAAAAAAATGAAAACATTGGGCTGGGCCTGTAGCTCAGGGGTTTAGTATTTGTCTAACATGAACATTTACATTTATAATGGGGGGCGGGTTATGGGGAATCAAACTCAGGACCTTGCGCTTGCCAGTCAGGCACTTATGCTACTGAATTATGTCCTCGTGCATCTAGTAGGGACAGAGCCCTGGGTTCCATCCCCAGCACTTAAAGGAAAAAAAAAAAACACTAGGAATCCAGCCTTGGTATATTATTATTGGCTAAAGCACAGAGGTTGTTTGGATTCAATTTGTGTTCCTCCAAATGTCCCTTGCTGTTCACATTATCCAACCCAGGGTCCCACATGACACGTGATTGTCATATCTCCTTAGTCTCATTTAACCCATGATAGTTCCTGTCTTTTTCATAACCTTGACAACCTTAAAAAAAAAAAGGAATAAAGGTTTATTTCAGCTCAGTTTGAGGAGGTTTTCAGTCTATAGTCAGCTGGCTCTAAGGCAGGGTGGCATGGCAGAAGAAAAACAGTCCATGGTAAAGCAGGGCAGGCAGCAGGCAGTGAAGCAACAAACAGAAGAAGCAGCAGCTGCTGCTCTTTCTGTCCCTTATATTCTGTCCTTTGGGCAGTAGCACTCATGCCTGGCGTGGGGACATTTAATCCCCACATAAGACACTCTAGATCCAGCCACCTCCAAAACCCCCCACCTATGAGTGCAGGAGGCTTTAGGAGGACAAACCATAACATTCTCCACTTGGTACTGAAAGACTCATACAATCCTTTATGCAAAAGGCATTTATTTTTCTTTTTGCTTTTGTTTTTGTTGGCTTCTCCAGCCTTCTGGGGTCTCCACTGCACCTTTGGCTTTACACTCACAGCTTCACACACTGCACTCTCAGGGGCATATGGTGTGGCCTCCCAGGCCTTCTTCTGAAATTGGGTGGAAGCCTCCCTGACCCTGCAACTCTTGCATTATGCATGGACCTTAAATCAGCACCATGTGGATGATGTCAGATGAACTGGGAGGTAGGCTTCCAGCTCTCTTGACTGTAAGGGTTGAGTTCCTAGATCACTGAACATGTTAAACCCCATCCTGAGGAACAAATTCCCTAGACTGCTATAAAGGTTCTTGTGATACCCCCAGACAATCTTTTCTGTTGTCCTCTTTCTTTTCAGCAACTAAGTTCACCTCTGCCCTGCCTTTGCACTCTGAAATCTTACTGCTACTTCCTTTTAGGCCAAACTTAAAACATTTTAAATCATTCTGTTGGGCTCTTTGCTCTTATTTTTCAATATAGAGCTGCCTAAAAGTCCCCAACAGTAGCCATACCATTGTCTCAATATGAGACTGCCTTGAAGTTTCTTCTGTAAGATTAGTCTGCTGCCTTTACTCTTGGTCTCAGGCAAAACCTCTGGACATAAGCAAAATTCAGGCAAACTTTCTGCTCAACCCATAACATAACACAACACATATGGCCTAGAGCCCAACAGCCAATGCAGTCCTTATTCCCAGCAAAAACCTCCTGAGCCTGTTTTTTGTTGTTTTTGTTTTTGTTTTTTTGGTACCAGGGATTGAACTCATGACCTTGACCTTGAGCTTGCCAAGTAGGCAAAAATCCCTGAGCTAAATCCTTAGCCTAAACCTGTTCTCTCTCT